>CAJUWN010001352.1:0-48136 GCA_910589765.1 Avena atlantica | reverse complement strand
GTCTTCTGCACCTCCGTGCATGGCTGCCGTCCATCCTCCGGCCGCCATCGACAACCCCTGGATCCCTTCCACCCCCCGCGTTGGTTGGCTCCTCCATCTCCCTCATGCAAAGGTAAACATCACCATGTTGGTCGTCTGTTTACTAGTATGGTGGATTAGTTCTTGCTAAATGTTGTTGGAATCGGGTATCGATGATGAATAGGTAGAAAGGGATACAAGCAATTGTGTTCCTATATTACTATTTTGTGATCTGTGATGTGCAAAAAAAACTCATATGATTGCCAATTCTGCCTGGCAGCTAGCAATTGGTATATTTAGGAGCTATTAGTACCATAATTCGTAGGAATGGCCAATGAACTCGATTCTAGCACTCTTGTACTGCTATCTTTAGCTAAGATTTGATACTGATTAGTTCCTATTTTTGTGTATATCCTGATGCATGTGTGTAGATGAACAAATAAGAGAAATGACATCCCCTATTAAGTATGGCCATGGATGCATGTATACTGATTCCTAGTCACATACACCTTCTATAGTCATTGATTTGTTGATGCCCTACTATGATAATCAAGGTGGGTATGGTGGATATGGATATAAACAAGGCCAACAAGAAACTACCAAGCTATAAGTGTAGCTTGTAATTTTCTGTTGCTGATCTTCTTATTTAACAAATTTTGATGCTCAATTGATTTATTGAACCAATGTAACTATCAAGTGTCAGGATATGCTTATGTTGTAGTTTTTACAATGTAAAATGTTCCAGGATGTTCATTTGCTCTGTTACTTTTGTTTGAGACACTCCATTTACCTGTTAGTTTGCCATGCAAATATCCTAGTATTGTCCTATATGAACTCCTTTTGAGGGTAAATTCTGCATTTGTTCTGTTCATTTGTATATACATATTATGTTGTATTCTGTGAAATAAACAAGATCCCTATTTGTAGCATGGACTGTATACCTTTATGGTCTGAGATTGATTTCATTCTTTGATGGAAAGGAAGATCACATGCTTTTTTCCTGGTTGTTAATTCATCTGGACATTAGCTCTTGCTTGTATGCATGATACAAGCTTGAAAGTCTAATTAGTTTTAGACGTAGTTTGTTTGTCCTAGTATAGTTTCATCTGCAAGAACTTGTTTTCAGGCGTGTTATTTGTTAACAAAGGCTTAACTTATAACCTTTATTTTGTTGCTTTACTAGATACTGTCATCTTCATTTATCACCATGCGCCTCAGGGGATCCTTGACCTGATCTTCTTCGGCTAGATCTTCCTCGACAAGTACATGTAGTAAGATGCATGTGCTAGTGGTTCTCAAGGTAATAGGATTGCGATGTCGCTGCTCTATTTTTCTCGTACTCCTTAATTTGTATGTTGATAGCTAGATAAACTGAAGCAAGGCTAGAAACAAAAACTCTAGAGTGAGAAAAGCTTGGCATCCTCAATTGTTATTTTGTTAGTGATGTTAGCTGTAGATGAAGCACACTGAAAGGCTGGAATTTGGTTCAGTCCTAGAACTATTTTGTATATTACTTGTGCCATTTGTGTCTGCTGGCATTTGGTTTAGTCCTGGAATTTGGTTCAGTCCTGTGATCCCTTTCTCCTGTCATGCTTTCTTAATTTAGTGATTTGTACTCGTGCTGCTGTTGAAATAGAAACAGTAGAAATATCGGTTCCTTCATTTCTTGATTGACTATACTTCTCAACACGTTTCCAGTTCCTAACGAATTCTGCACAAAATGGTTTTAGTCACGTATGGGATATTTGATCATAACTTATTTGGTATATTGGGCAACCTGGTCATAGCTATCATGGATACAATATAAGAAATTGCTTTGGCAGCTAGTTTGCTTTTGATAATGGTGGAATTACATCTGGCTGGATTTAGCATGTTGTTAGTTGATTGTTGCATCTTTGAACAATAACTAATTCATGCAGAATATGATCTCCCTATAGTAGTATAGGAACTAAGTGAAATCTGTGCGAATGTAATCTTGTGCTAATGCAACTTTTCTGTTTAAAATGCAGGAGAAGGCTTAGAAGCTCAAGGCCTAGTACACCATTCAAATCGTCTTTTATAAGTGCTACAGGCTGATGATTTTCAAGAGTACCTAGGTTTAGTAATTTCTGAGAGTTTTATTTGTAGACTGTAGGGTATGAAATATTCGATGGCTGCATTGTCAATTGTGCAATTTCACATGTGTTATAACTATTCCGACAATCATACTATAACAAGGCGATTTCGGCTGTTATTTATAGATTTTCATTTGTATTCTTTCTCCTTTCTAATTGGTATATTGGTCATTCATTTGACGTGAAAAAAATAAAAACCTTACAAATAAGATGAACTGACAATTGGGACCCACCTGACAGTTTAGACCCATTGTAGAACAATCTAACAATTGTGACCCATTGACAAAAAGGCCAGAATTGGAAAATAAATGGATTGTAAAAAGGCTGAAAATAGAAAACAATTGGATTATAAAAAGGCCAAGGAATAAAACAAACAGGCTGAAATGTTGGATTTGGCCCATGTAGCTAAGACAAAATTGGTAGGAAACATAAGCATAAATGTATTGAATTGTTGGGCTTGGCCCATTTAAATGGGTGAAGTGGACCGGGTTGAATCGTTGCCACATCGGATCTGCCACATAGGATCTGACGTGGCCAGGCTAGATGTCCCATGACGATATTGGATCGTCATAGACGTTATGAAGATCCAATATCGTCATAGACGGTTATGACGATTTCACAAAAAACGTCGTTATAGATCATTTGCGACGCCCAGCTTTTGACGATCTCAAAATCGTCATAGAAACGTCATAAACGGACTACTATGACGATTCTGTGACGAAAATGGAGGGTCATATATAGCCAGATTCCTTGTAGTGATGGGTTCTGCTGAACTTGACCTTGAGTTCCTCCCAAGTGATCATCTGACCTCCGGTCATTACACGAACGCTGTTCCACCATGCTCTTGCATCTCCTGCCAGATAGTGGATGGCGAACGGAACTTTCTCGTTATTAGCTTCCACTCCTGCGACTTCCAGATTGTTCTCCATGGTTTGCAGCCAATCATCTGCATCTAGGGGCTCTTCCGACTTAGTGAAAACCGGTGGGTTGGTGTTCTAGAAATTCTTGACCTTAGATCCATGGTTGTCCTGATTTCCTTGGCCTTGATTGTTGTGGGCCAGCTGAGCTATCTGCCGAAGGGTGGCTAAGTTGGCTTGACGTTTTGCTCTTTCAGCTTCGTGGTCAGAAACCAACATTGTAGGATCTGCAACATCGGGTCCGGGGATGAACCACTTCCTCCGCGAGGAATCTGAAGATTGAGATAGATCATGAGAAAAGAGGGAAATTTCTAAGGTTCAGGTACTTTGAAAAGTTTTTAAAGTTTGACTCAGATTTTCTAGCAAATTTCTTTTCATTCATTCATAGCACACAATACAACACACACCACAACAAAGGAAAAACTAATGGTTTTAAGAACCATTCTAGAAACTACGATACAGTGGGACCAAATACAACTCACTACACTCGTGCTCAAGTGCTACTACTCCTTGGAGTCGGTGTAATCGTCATCCTCATCGTCATCGATGAAGGCGAAATCCTCCTCATCGGTGAAGAAGTCCATGGCCTGATCCTCCAGAAAGTCATCATCGCGGAGATAGGAGTAGGGGTCTCCACGAAGGTCTTGTCCGGCATTCTCCCTTTGATCCAACTGCATGTCTCTCTCATGGATGGTCTCCTCCAAATCCGAGATACGGTGGAGAAGACGGGCAATGATGCGCTCCTTCTTGTCAAGCTGACGGCGGCGAGACTTGCGGTCCTTCGCTAGCATGGCGATGTTCTGATCCTTCGTCTTGATGATGGAGGACTTGTGGTTGGAGTAGTCACGGGCATTGTCCAGTTCCTGCTGACGATCATACATCATGAAGCTAAGGTGGTCCAACTGAGTCTTCATCTCGTGGTGGTATGGGACTTCCAGTGGCTGTCCCATAGCATCATGCCTTGGACAAAACTCAAAGCGGGTACCCTTGATCTGGTTGATACTCTACCCACATAAACGGGCAAGAGCTTCCTGCATGGCTCTGGCAAGTCCATCGAGCCAGCTGTTCTCTCTTAAGATGAACTGAATTCCCTCGGCAGTGGGAGGTTCAATCTTTCCTCGGAGACTGGCAACAACTAGCCACTGGCGATCTTCTCCTTCCTGATCATTGAGCTGAGCTCCGAAGAACTCAGGGTGCGGACGCTCCAGAAGTTCCGAAAGCTGGTCCAAATTCCGCTCAAAGATGAGGTCTCCTCCATTCCCCAACTGATAAAACTTGTTGTACTTCACGTCCATCTATAAGAATATAGGATGAGTAAGTTAGTAGAGTGATCAAGTGTGTCAAATTTTATGTATTTTTCAAGAGTTTTTGAGGAACATGATTTTTTATGAAAGAATCAAAGTGATAAGAATGGGAATAAGTTTTTGTAAATACTCACTTTCTTGGGTTTTGAAACTAAGTTTTTGATTCAAACGTCCAGTCTAACTAGGGTCTCCTATGGTCAGGATGGCTCTGATACCAACTTGTCAATATCCGGAAATTTAATCCCAGATGCCTGTTATCCCATACATCACAATCCCAGGATTACCATTTTTGCGAGACATAACAGATTTGGATATCACAGTACATCATCCATTACAAACCATACATAAGGTCTTACACAAATAAGGATCTCATGATCCAGTTCTTAATACAACTCAAGGAGTGGAATAACATAATAGTAAAGATAGCATAGGCGAAGCTCCATATTCGGGGTCACAGGCAATGCTGACGATGGGAGATGATCCTAGTTGTCGAAACCTTCCTGCGGTCCATCATCCTGGTAATCCTGTGCATAGTCTGTCCACGGTAATAGCCAGGGACAAAGCCATGAGTACTCTTTAAGTACTCGCAAACTAATACTAACAAGTTAAGGGGTTTTTGTAGTAGGACACTAAACACTAGGGTTGTTTTGCAAAAAGCCAGATTTACCTCTACTAAGTTCAGAAGCAAATAAAGCTAGTTGAAATTTTATAACACCTAAGTGGGAACTTGAATTTCATAGCACAACTCTATTGTGGTCAAGTCAAAGTCTCAAATCACTTCACAAGTCATTTCGAAAACATCTGACGGGGGAACAGTATGGCCACTCCAACTGTCCATAACCACAGACTCGGCTATTCGAATATTTTAACACTCTGCAGAGATTGTACACTTTCACCACAACATTCAATACATCCGTCAGGAACAAATCCTGAATTCACCATACTCAATATGCGGATAATCAATCCTAACCTTTCAATTACATGCCCTAGTATAAGCACCTCTCCTGTGAGTTTGGATTTCCAACCATGACCAACTATCATCTTGGGTACTGCACAGGTGGACAATCTTCACAAGGTATCCTCAGCTTAGACCTTGGCTGTGAGGGAACCCATACTAAGGTATATAAATTTCCAGTCAAGCCCTACCCAATTTCCGGGTATTGTGGTTGTACGGTAAAATTGGAATGGTATCGCATCCAGACAACCATCATTTTTATAAAGGTCTAAGGCTCATGCCTCAACATTTTCATCATCAAAATCATCTGGTGTTCGGAAACACATGTCAAAACATTTCAGTAGAATGACTCATCATTCCAAGGTTTTCATAACCATTTTCTCCAAGTATTCCCATCTAAAGTTGATCAAGTTTTATGCTTAGAACTGGCATCTACAAGTGGGGTTAAATACTAAGGAGGGTGGTAAACAAGTGGAGATTAATGAAGTTCAATCTCATGCCTTAGGATGACATCAAGATTATCTAGATTAGGCCAAATTTAATGCTCTTTATGCAACCTTAAATTATCTTCCTAGAATCTACCAGTCACTTAAGTAAACTCTAATAGAAAGCTTTGATAAAGAAATAAAGTAGAAAGCTTGCAAGTAAAACTAGGATTGGGTTATCAAGTGGGTATGATGCCATATGCTTAAGGCATATAGTTGGCATAGTAACAAGCAAGTATTAGCTTGCATAAGTAGGGTATCTTGCAAGGGTTAACTTGCTCAATCGACTAGTAGTATTAGGCTTGCCTTGTGCAAAGCAGTGGTTGAAGTTCTCCTCGGCTTCTTCCTCGTAGTATCCTCCTTCCTCCTCGTATCCTTGGTCGGTACTAGCGTCTATAAATAAATACGAGGTACACAATCACCAAACAATACTTAACTATTTTCACTCATCACACAAAGGTGCACTATAGATGATCTAGCATCATCACTTAACATTACCAAATTAAAGCATTTGTCTTATTTCTTTTTAATTGAGAAAAGTAATTTCTACTCATTGAAAAACTACTTAAGATTTAATATTCTCCAACTCAAACATGGGATCATGTTGACACATGTCATCACCACATATTTCAGTACATGGGAATATGATTTAAAGTGGTGTCACAATTTAATAAGGTTTAACCTTTTTATTTTAAATAAATAAAGTGACTAGAAATGCCTATGTGGCATTCTTTTAGTACTTGAACATTATTTCTATAAGTAAACCCATATGTTTTTATATATTCTAAAAGGTATGATCAAGGGTGATTTTTAGAGTTGTAATCAACTCAAAAGCTATTATGGTTGAATTTTGAAAAATGTTTGAATGTAGAAAAGCTTCTGACTTGTTATTTTTACCAAGGTTGATCCACAAATCCAAATTATGTGAATCCAACGGGCTTGGATTAAGCATTTCAGTACCTTTCTAAAAAATTAGTTTCATGTATTTTGGTTCACTAAATCGAGCTAGGTTGATTTTTGAATCTAGGAACAGAACTGAGTTTGAATTAAAATAGAAAAAAACTAAATTCGAACGGTTGGGCTGCGCGGGAAAGGTTAATGGGTCGGCCTAGTGTCACTCCGCAGCGCGGGGCTCAGCTGACAGGGGGTTCCACCAGTCAGTGGCTCATAACACGCGAAGCGGTACGGGGTTGTGTGGTTCGTTGGATTAGAAGGAAGATCGATGACTGGGATTGTCGTCGATGATGAACATGTCACCGGCGAGCTCGAACCCTAACGGCTTAGTGGGGGTGCATAGGGGGCATACTAGGGCTCCAGCGATGACGGCGAGGCGGGCAAACGAACGAGTGGTCGACGACGAGGTCAGGGATGGTCGAGGCAGCTCCGGGGGTGGTCGAAATCAATGGCTCCCTTCTTCTCCAGAGGCGGCCTGCTTCGGCGCAATTCTGGCGAGTTGCTGCTCCTCGTGCTCCGGCTAGAGGGTGGAATGATCAGTGAGGTGAGGGGAGTGGAATGGTGTGCTTCAAACGACTAGGGGTGGCTTCCTTTTATAGGCTCGACGGCGAGACCGAGAGGAATGGGCAGGACATGGTGGCGATGGTGGCGACATGGCTACGGGCGGCTAGCGGCATGGCTGAGGTTGGCTGTCGATGGGCGGTATCCTTGCGATGCTCTAGAGCTTAAATGCGCGCTTAGGGGCGGTAGCAATCTGTCGGGAACATGCGGTGCTCTGCGCGGCAGAGGCAGCATCTTCGACGGCGAGCGGTGGCTGTGAGGCACGGGGCGGCGAACGAGGGTGTCTGGCGTGTTCCTGGGATCATGGCGAAGCGGTAGGCACGGGCTGTGGTCGAGGGGCGGCGTGTGCACGCGTGCCGGGTGCGGCGCTCTAGAGCGGGCTTGGCATGTCGCAGTGGCACTGGACGCGCGACATTCCTGGTGGTACATGGCTTGCACTGGCTTGGGGAGGGGACAGTGGGCGGCGGTGAGGTGCTCTCTACCTCGCAGACAAGGTTGGCAAGGCTAGGGTGGCTGCTAGCTAGCCGGCGACAATGGGGTGGCATGGTGAGGCTCGGCCTGCTCACCATTGATGGAAAGTCAAGCTCGCAGTGGTGCTAGATGTTTACAAATGAGCTAGATGATCTACTAAAGACTAGTTGCAACCAGAGAGGGAACAAGTTAGGCCCAATTTACTGCACACAATACTGTTTGTGATTTGTTTGATTTGAGTCTGTAAGCTGTTTGATGAAATGGCCGCAAGAAACTTACTTTTGAATTTTGAAAAGATTTTTGGTGGGTGTTCTAGGCATGTGTTGAGGATTCGGTGGGTGCTTGGGTTTTGAAAATTGAACTTGTTTGAGTGGTTTTTGAAATAGTGGGATCTTTCCATATGAGATAGATTCAATTTTAAACTGTCATTTAAACTTAGCATTTGAATGTTTTTGGATGTTCACAAAGTGTGCCTTGGTACCTTATTATGAGTATTAACAAGGGGTGCAGAGATCCACAAATGTTTCTGTTAAGTTTTGAAAACTAGAGATAGCCAAAGTAGTCATGGGAGTTAATTTGGCCAAAGTGACCATTCACTCATTTGTTTATTTTGAGTTGTTTGTCTTTGGGAAAAGTTTGGGGATTGTTTAGATGATGTTTAGTTTACCTCAGAATCATTTTACAAGCAATGAAACACAGAACCATGGCAATTCAAAAGAATCCAAATTTTGAATACACACATATGAATGCTTTCATATTTTTAGTTGGGCAAGTTTTTGTTAACCCTAATTTTGATGATTAGAGTTTGATGATCCAGGTTTAATATTTTTGGTATGTTACAAACCTTTCCCCTTAAACAAAATCTCGTCCCGAGATTTGAAAAGGGATGAAAACGATTACCTAGGATTTGAAGAGATCGGGAAACTCCGTCCTGATGTGATCCTCGCGCTCCCAGCTAGCTTCCTCTTCTGTGTGGTTGCTCCACTGGATCTTGAGAAACTTGATGCTTTGGGTTTTGGTAGTTCTGAAAGCTTCTTCCAAAATACGGATGGGTACTTCGGGATAGGTTAGGTCATCGTTGATTTCTATGGTCCGGTGTTCAAAGTTCTTGAACACTTCAGTATTCTCCGGAACTTCTAGGCATTTGCGAAGTAATGAGATATGGAACACACTGTGCACTGCTGACATCTCTTCTGGCGGTTCCAATTGATATGACACTTCTCCTCGACGGTTCAGAATCATGAAGGGGCCGATATATCTAGGGGCTAACTTTTACTTCAGTTGGAAATGCTGCATTCCCTTCAATGGTGACACTTTCAGATACACAAATTCTCCAATGTTGAAAGCTAGATCTCGATATCTCTTGTCGGCGTAACTCTTCTGTCTCGATTGTGTGGTCTTGAGGTGCCCACGAATCTTGTGAACTTTCTCTTCTGCTTCTCGTAGGATGTCGGGTCCGAAAATCTGACTCTCTCCTACTTCCGACAAGTTCAAAGGGGTGCGACACTTCCGTCCATACATGAATTCAAATGGGGCCATTTGCAAACTAGGTTGATAACTGTTATTGTATGAAAATTCTGCAAACGGTAGACATTCTTCCCATTTAGATCCATACTCTAACACACATGCTCTCAACATATCTTTGAGTATTTGATTTACTCGCTCCGTTTGTCCGTCGTTGTAACATCCCAAAAATACTAAACTTGGATCATCAAACTCTAATCATCAAAATTAGGGTTAATAAAAACTTTTCTAAATAAAAATATGAAAGCATGCATGTGTGTATGCATCCCATTTTGAATTCTTTTGAATTTCCTTGTTTATGTGTTTCTTTGCTTGCAAAAGGATTCTTAGGTGAAATAAACATCATCTAAAGAATTCCCAAACTTTTCCCAAAGACAAATAAATCAAATAAGCCAAATTGAGTGAATGGTCATTTTGACAAATTTAACTCCCATGCCTACTTTGGCTGTCTCTAACTTTCAAAACTTAAAATAAACTTGTTTGGACCTTTACACCCCTTGAATGTACTCATAACAAAGTATCAAGGCCCACTTTGTGATCATCCAGAAACTTTGAAATGCATAGTTTAAATGACAATTCAAAATTGAATCTTTATCATATGGGAAGATCCCACTTTTACAAAAGCCACTCAAACAAGCTCAACTTTCAAAACCCAAGCATCTGCAGACTCACCAGCACCAACCTAGCACACTCACCAAAAATCTTTTCAAAATTCAAAACTTGAATTCTTGCGGCCATTTCATCAAACATCTTGCAGATACAAATGATCCAAAATCAAAACACTATCGTGAGAAGTGATTCGAGCCTAACTTGTTCCCTCTCTAGCTCACAACAACCTCAGTAGATCATCTAGCAAACTAAACGAAGCACTAGCCTCACTGTAAGCTGGGCAATGCCATGCATGGTGAACAGCCGAAGCACACCATGCCACCAAGTGTAGACAACAAGATAGGAGAGAAACTAGCTGTGCCAAACTTTTCTAGGAGATCACCCATGCCTCACCGGCCCCTCTCGACCAGCCCTGCCTCGAAGACATCGACCAGAGCACCCATGCCTCACCGGCCCCTCTCGACCAGCCCTGCCTATGTGGCATTCTTTTAGTACTTCAACATTATTTATGTAAGTAAACCCATATGTTTTTATATATTCTGAAAGGTATGATCAAGCGTGATTTTTGAGAGTTGGAATCAACTCAAAAGCTATTATGGTTGAGTTTTAAAAAATGTTTGAATGTAGAAAAGCTTCTGACTTGTTATTTTTACCAAGGTTGATCTACCGATCCAAATGATTTGAATCCAACGGGCTTCGATTAAGCATTTCAGTACCTTTCTAACAAAATTAGTTTCATGTATTTTGGTTCACTAAATCGAGCTGGGTTGATTTTTAAATCTAGGAACAGAACTGAGTTTGAATTAAAATAGAAAAATCTAAATTCAAACGGTTGGGCTGCGCGGGAAAGGTTAATGGTGTTGGGCCACGCAGATATAAAACAAAACTTTTTCCTCTAACGTGGTGATCCAAAGATCTAGCTGAGGTAGAAGGCCACGAGGTATACCACTAGACGCGCGGTTGCGGATTACTGATGAAGCGCGTCAGTTGATGCAGTGCAGTCCTCACGATCCGATCGTCCTGGTGCTGATCGTATAGCACCTCTGCTGATATCCACACGTACAAGGAGGAGCACCGGCGGCGAACTGCTAGGTTCGTTACGGTGGCAGGACTACTGTGGAGCTAGGGTTTCCAACACATGGAATGACCTAACCGAACAACGATTAACCTTTCTGGGTTACGGTGCTCCACTATATATAGGGAGTGAACGTGGGCTCTGCTCGCGCGACCCATTCACTAATGCCCATATAAAACTAGTCACTATGAGTCCAACTCACTAACTAAGTCCTAATCCGGTTTAGATCCAACCCAACCAGATTATAGGTTCAGATCCAATCTAAACTTGCTCCCGCTCTTAAGTGTGTGACCCCGCAGGCTCATGGCTACTTGGACACGATTGGAGTCCGACTCTCAATCGATCAGTCGGTAGCAGCTCCTAGCAGAACGTGCCGACTCCCAAGTACCAAAGAGTCATGACGACTTGCCTTTCCAATGTGACTTGCGTCCGAGTCCCTTTTGCCTCACGATATACCTTGTTAGACTATAGGCGAATATTCGTCATCCCTTAAATAGTCCGACTCTCTTCTTGATCTGAGATAAGTGATTCACCTGACTAACTCTTAGTCGATCGCCTCGGTTAACACTTAACCGAGTCGTGCATGGCCATGCTTTCCGAATCATATCTCACGAGAGGGCCCAGAGAATATCTCTCCAAGTGGAGGGGCAAAATCCCATCTTGGTTATTCACATCACGCAGCTTGATTCTCAGTCGACCCGAACTCTGCCTTTATAACTGTCCAGTTACGGATCAGCGTTTGACAGAACCTAAGTCGGTCATCCTCAACTTGGACTATGCAACAACCTCAGGTCTAAGGATTACATTGATTGAGATATACAAATGACAACTAGTTCGTTGTACCTCAATATGGGTCAATCCGACTTGCTGAACTCTTTAGCCGAGTCTGTGTAAGTTGGAATAGCATCTCCATGCCCATGACAAGTGGAACCGAGTCATCAAGCCAACTTTCACATTGGTCTAAGTTGTGTGTCCAACATAACCTCAATGACCAAGGATATTTAGTACAAACAACATGAATGCATAGTTCCACAACCGAATGATATATTCAATGATACACATCAGATGTTCATACAAGGACAACTTAATAACTTTATGAATACAGTGGGAAATATCATCATACATGATTGCCTCTAGGGCATATTCCCAACAGTATCCCACTTGCACTAGAGTCAATCTTCTGACATCACATGTCTAAGCATCTAATGCCCATGGCTCTCAGGTGTGCCTCATGCTTCGGATGTGGTAACGTGTAACACCCTCAGAATCGGACCTATGCAAGTTTTAGCGAAACCCGCCAAACCCGCATAGAAACGATTCAAAGGTGCCCACCAGGCACTTTCGTGCGGGTGGAAAACGAAGTAATAACATTACACAACAGTCCTCGATGGGACCCACAGAACAGATATATACAACAGCGACTCAATGAGTCAAGAATACAGATATAATATACAAAGATCCAAATCACCTTGAAAACGATAGAGCGTCCAGCTACGGACAAGAAGCAAATGGGGCTAAGAGCCCTGAAGAACAACCAATGGCGTCCATAACCCTGCCCAGGCCAAGCCGGAAGGGTAACCCTGCTAACGACGTCGATCTCAAACCTGCTTAAACAAAAGGGGTGCCGACAAAGGGCAAAGGAAAAAGAGGAGCGTCAGTACTGAGGCCAGTACACGGCGAGGCTAGAATTCGGCGGTCCTCGCCTACATAGGTATGGTGGACTGAGCGGCAGCGGCAGCATGCACTAAACAACCTATAGAGACTCGATACAACTGGCGGATATCAGAGAGGGATAAGAATGACCTATCCGGATCCAACCTGAAACTAACACCAAACAAACCCATCCTGGTGTTTCCCCCTCGAGACCAAACGAGGAAGTCAACCGAGGAACTCACACAGTTGGCAGTTTTACTTATTCGGTTATCGTTGCGGTAATTACTAGTCAGGTGTGGATAATCATCCTGATAAAATAAGCAGTGGGCACTTTTAGTTAACCATTCCGTTGTAGTTGCAACAATTACTAATCAGATACAGATAGTATGAGATAAACCCAAAACCCAGCAGTTGTTGGTACTTTTATTCAGCCATTTCGTTGTAGTTGCAATACTTACTAGTCAGATACAATTGGCGCAAGCGACAAAGCAAACAAGCAATTGTGGGCAGTATTATTTAATCATTCCATTATAGTGAAGCTGATTACTAGTCATTATAAAGTCAAATTTATAGCAATAAACTTTAGTTGTGCTTGTCTATGATCGAGATACTGTGCTCCAAGTCGTCCATAACCGCGGACACGGCTTTCAGAAAGTTTTAACCCGGCCGGGGTGCACAAATAGCAACACACACACGATCAACCTCGGAAAAACCAAATCAAAACCCAACGAGGTCTCACGACAGAGCAATCACAAGATTCAGAAATATTTCAGGGGGCCACCCCTTAAGTAGATCCCGCAACGGAGTAAGCAAGCTCCGAGACGGCCTCAAGGTCTGCGACAATGGCTGTAAACGACTGGGAACCCGAAAGTGTGGCTGGGCTTGTCGATACCGCGTAAACATTCCGCTTCCAAAACAGTACAGTGTGCAGTACCTCGCACAATCGTAAATAAAGCAGTAAAGCATGACATAAGTACAGGATAGTAATAAAACCTCAAACTAGTTGTGGCCCCAAGAAATAAGACGGAATCAAGCTCTGGCTAAGGGGGGCCCATACTCCCCATATGTGGATAGCGCGATAAATCAAGGAACAGGTATCAAGTACTCGGGGTCTTACGGGACACAAGTGGGCGTTCGGAAACCAAATATTTTCTATCACCCACCGATGCCTCTGCTTATTTCAATTTTAGTTGTTAAACAGAAATTAAAGTGAACAATAAGTAAAACTATGATCATCTCCAACGTCAACATGCGGCAATACATCAGCAACTGTGGCATATGACGACACACAACAACACTTGAGCAAGCGACTACGACGCGCAAGTCCAACTATCTACCAAACAACAGGGAATAGGGTGTGTCCAAGGCAATATACGGCTGCAAGGGATATCACGGGTACGAAAACTAGAGCATCGCAACACAGATAGCAATAGATCAACAGGAGGGAATAAAGACTATAAAAGTAAGATAGGTAGAAAGAGGGAGATGCTCGCCTGAAAACATTGTCGAAGGTTCAACCGAAGATCGGGGCGAAGCTCACATCTACTCAACGGCCTTATCCGCGAAGAAGCAAAACACTAGAAGAAACGCCGGATGCAATATTTAATACAACGGCATAAGATCGGCATGATGCATGTATGATGCATGGCATGGCAAGGGTGCGATGCGATTAGGTCATATTAAGTGGAACTGGGGTCCCGACAATTAATCAGATGGTTCAAGTTGTTTAACTACCCCGCAGTTTATATGTTGTTTTAACATGGCAAGATATGGTACCGGTTCGATGCACAAATTTAAATGAGGCCAATATGAGACAAGATTTGCCCGCATACGGGCCCCATATTTAATTATTAGGTGAATCGGCAGAAGGCCCCCAAGCCACAGATATGCATGCGAGATGACAATTTAATATGCAACAAGTTGTTATTATCTTATAAAATAGGGTTCTCGGATAAGGGTCACACTTTAGGGTTCTCGACGATCTTGGGGGTTCCGGGGTTCGGGGTTCGACAGGGTCCAGGGTTCGACGGTTCGGGCTCGGCGGGATCGTTCTCTCGCTCACGGTAACGGGGCAGATCTTGCGTTCCGGGAAGAAGTACTTGGCGTTCTGCGTCGGTGCCGTTCTTGTCGCATTCGCGGTCTTCGGGTCATGTCGACGGTCACGGCGTTCGGGATGAAGTACTTGTCGTTCTTGTGGCGATCTTGGCGGTTATCGGGTCCGGAGTGAAGTACTTGACGTCCTCGAGGGGGTACTTGTCGTATCCGGGGTAGGCGGCCATGTTGTTGGTCTTGTCGTCTCACGCGTAGATCTTGGCGTCCCGCGGCGAAGTGCTTGTCGTTCGGGAATCCTCCGAGTCCGCGAGGGCGATCTTGTCGATGTGTCGGATCGGAGATCTTGTCGAGAGGGGGGGGCTTTGATTGGTACTCCGATGGTGCTTCGGGTTCGGCCTTGGCGTTCCATGAGATCGGGTTCCGTGACGGCATCCTCGGTGTTCCTTGTCGAGGCATCGGATTCCAGCGACAGAGATCTTGTCGAGGGTTCGGGTTCCGGTTATGAGGGTCGTTGTCGATCTTGGTTTGGCGTCGGTGCATCTCCAGAAGGGACGAACTCGAGGCGAGGTGGCCAGGCGGGGCACCGGGGACGCGGGATCCCGAGGAGGAGGCCGATGGCATCAGCGGTTGCGCAGCGAGGTCGGGTACTGTGGCGGCTAGGGACGCGGGTCCACAGGCGGCGGAGGTTGGCGCAGGACGGCGAAGGGCGGTTGGCGAGGTCGGCCTGGTGGCGGACTTGTGCAAGGGAGGCGGCGGACGCAGGCTCGACGGGCTCAGGCGGATGCGGGCCGAGCTGCTGGCGGCGAGGCGGCTCGCAGGAGGTCGCCGGGGAGCTCGCGGGAAGACGGTGGACCGATGGCCGGCGAGGGCGGAGGCACGCGCGCGGAGGGAGGCGTGCGGGGGTCGCCGGCGGCGAGCGGCTCGGGGAGGGGAGGCGCGGCGGCGCGGGCCTGGCGGGGAGGCGGCGAACGCGGCTCGCGCTCGGGGGAGGGCGGACGGCGTCAGGCGAGGTGGTCGCAGGCGCGGCGGCAGGCGCGAGGCGGGGCGGCGGCGCGAGGCGGAGGCGACGGGTGGAGGCGGTGTGCTGGCGTGAGCGGCGGCGATGGGGTGGAAGAAGGGAGGGAGAGGGGATGGCCGGGGCAGAGCACGTGGGGAGGATGGCGACGCGGGGATGGGTGGTTGCGGGAGCGCGCGTGGGGAAGGAGAGAGGCAGCGCGGGGGCAGGCCAGGGGTGGGGTCCACGCGGTAGGTGGGGCCGGGTGGGGCCGGTGGGTGCAGCGGGAAGGTGGGATCTGGGGGAGGGCAGCGCGTGTGTGGTGTGTGTTTGGTGTGTGCGTGAGTGTGTGGGCCAGGGTGGGGTGTGAGGTGGAGGGGAGAGAGAGTTGGAGGGGTGAGGTGGCGTGGTTAGATTGGGTAGGGAAAAGGGGCAGGGTGACGTGGCGATCCTAGATTGGTGGGAGTGAGGTGGAGGCTGGGGTGGGTAGAGTTTTAGGTGAGAAAAATAATTTAGGTGGGGCTGGTTTGAATGGACTGATTTAAAAACAGGGGTGGTCGTTCGGGTCTGCTTGGCCCGTTCGACTGCCCCACCAAAACAATTAATTAAATATTTATTTTCAAACAGCGCTTTTGCAATCCGACAACGGACAAAACAAAATATTTCGGGGACCCGGATTTTTATGTTTGAATCAAGAGGGGGCGTTTTAGAAAACAAAACGGGTGTTGCGAAAATAATTTTGGCAAACAACGCATGATGATGACGATGCAATGCACAAATTCAACGCGATTTTCTAGTAGTGGTTTTGCGGGATGCCACATAACGGCTTTGTCAACGGATCCGCAATATTTGCATCCGTGTGTACCTTGCATAACTTGATATCACCCTGATCTACGAACTGGCGAATCAGGTGGTATCGCATGAGTATGTGCTTGTTCTTCTGGTGCTGTCTAGGTTCCTTGGCTTGTGCAATAGCACCACTGTTGTCACAATACACGTCCAACGGATTGGACGAGCCCTGAACCACACCAAGATCCATGGGTAAATTCCTCATCCAAACAGCTTCCTTTGCTGCCTCCGAGGCGGCAATATACTCAGCGTCTGTTGTAGACGCAGACACAATCTCTTGCTTGGAACTCTTCCAGCTCACAGCACCTCCGTTTATAATAAACACGTATCCGGATTGCGAACGAGAATCATCAGAGTCGGTAAGATAACTCGCATCCGTGTAACCCTTTACACTGATGCAACATCCCTAAAATCATGTTTCAAACTCATGCATATCATCCATGCATCCATGGTCATATGAGTTTCATTTCAAACAAAACATTTCAAAACAGAAGCTTTGTTGCTCAATATTTTATGTAAGTTTACTCAAGCCCTTCTGCTACTTGTTTTTGAGAAAGGTACTGTTAATCATTCAGTATGGTTTAGAATCCAAACTCAAGTGATTTCAAAAACTTGAGCAAAGTCTCAAAGAAAAATATGAAATAAAAACCAATTCTATGCCTATTATCACACCTCATAAGGGCAAGGTTTTATTTTATTTTTCAAAAGACCCAAGTGTGTTTGAGT
Organism: Avena atlantica; assembly: GCA_910589765.1. Taxonomy (NCBI): domain Eukaryota; kingdom Viridiplantae; phylum Streptophyta; class Magnoliopsida; order Poales; family Poaceae; genus Avena; species Avena atlantica. Next base: position 30,875 of record CAJUWN010001352.1, on the reverse strand, counting down.
GAACAGATGTGTTTGACACTTATTTGAGTACAAGATTTATTGTACAAAATCCTGAAAAGTTTTGGAATCAAACAGATTTGAATTGAAGTTTGAAAACCATTTTAGAAAAGCAAACAGAAAAAGAAAAATCTTAAAAGAGAAAAAAAATAAGCCTCTGCCGAATCTGGCCCAACTAAGCCCAACACCCCCACCCCGCGAACCGTTTTTCTTCACTCGCCCCCGCACCCACTAGCTCGCTGACAGTCTGGACCCACTCCCTCTCCTTTCTTCTCGCTGACAGCCACGGCCCACACGACCATCCTCGTCTCCACCCAGCGACTGGTTCATCCCCAAATCACGCGGGCGTTTCCTATTTGATTCGCGTCGTCAATTCCTGTTCAATGCTGGAGTGATTCATGCCCCTACCTCGCCTACTTAAACCCCCTCTGCCCCCTCTCCATTTTCCCCCAGACATTGAGCACAGAACGCCCCAAGGCTGCGAGAATTCCTCGCCGCAACCCCGCTGCTCTGACGACCTCGCCGACGAATTCTGGTGAGTACCGCACTCCCCTCTGCCCGTGGTTCATGCTGGCTTGCTCTGCATCTCCGTGTGCATCTACTGACACTTTCCGTTTGCTCGCGCATGGCCTGTAGCCTCGGCAACGTCAACAACTGAGCGCCGCCGCTCACTGCTTGAAACTCCGGCGATCTTTCCCCGTAAGTTCCAGCCTCCCCTTGCCCTCTGTTTGATACGCGTAAGATCCCCAGCGTCCTGCGCATCTAACGGTACCCACCCCTTGTCTTAGCGCGGCTCAAAACATCGCCAACATCGACGAGCCGAAGCCACAGCCGCCAGGGACTACTCCGACGAGCAATCCGCGATGGCTCCGAGCGCCCCTTCGCCAACCAAGGACACGTCGAGCTTCTCCTTGTCACTGCGGTTCTGGTGAGAATCTTCCCACCTCGACGGGCGCCCTTGTTCGCCGGCACCGCCACTGTCAGAGCGCGCCGCCGCCAGTCGCCGCCGCTAGCGCCTCCTGTCTGTGGTCAATTAGATTAGGGCCGTAGGATTTAGATCTAACGAGTAATATGTCAAAGAGGTACGCGTTAGATCTGGCCGTGCATCTTCATTTAAATCGTGTGGCTCTTGTTGATCGATCCGCCCGAACCGGTACGCACCAATCAGAACATGACGCGTGGCCGGAGTTTAGATTTAAAAACTGGATTTGAATCTATTAGATGTTCAAATTTGTTTTGGCTATAACTTTTGATTCCCACGTTAGAATTTGACAAATTTTATACCGTTGGAATCAGGAGAGCAAGCTCTTTCTAAATATGCAATGTGTTTAATGTTTTGCTTCTGTTAAAATGACTTTATTTGCAGAAACTTGTGTAGGGCTAATTTGTGTATATGAATTGTTTAAGAATTGTTTTAGGGTTTATCTAAATGTTGTTTGGTAAGTTTTTAACTTCTTTATGAAACAGTACTATATACTTGCCTGGTTGATTTTTAAAAATCATCACATATCATTGTGCATGCATGCATATATTTTTGATTGTATATATTTTGTATGTGATTGTGGCTATGATTCTTTGTGTAGATTTTGGTGCTAGTGATTGTGATTGTGAGGAGTGTAGCTACTCTCCAAACTTCCAAGGCAAGTGGTACTTCATGAATATTCTGTTCCTATGTTTTCCATTAAGCACTAGAAATATTTTGTTTGCCTTGCATGTTATATTTTGCTTAAATGCCATGTTGGGAAATCCTAGTAGTTGTAGAATTGCTAGAAAATTCCTAAGTTAAGATACTATCTATGCCATGCTTAGCCTAGCTAGTAGCAACCAAGGGTTGGTGAAATATATACATGCTATGATGAAAATATTTCTAAGTCTTTGGACTTGTGTTTTGCCTAATAAAACAACTAAGTAAATGAAACACCTGGGTGGAATGGAAGGAATGGTTTGTGTTGAGTGGTTACACAAGGCCAGGGGACTGGTGAACCTTGTGTATCTCACTTGTGGAAAGCCACCCAGGAACAAAGAGATTTTAGAGGCCAAGTGTTGAGAAGCTTCTAGTGCAGCCACTTGGCAATATGGGCTCTGCCTGGATCATATAGGTTGCTAGAACTTAGCCATTTGGACAGTTGGTGGTAGTGGGAATGTTAGGTTGTAGCGCGTCCATTTCGTCTAAGGGAAGGCTTCTGAAAGGTCCTGTCTTGGTGAAAATCAAGTCTGGTGGGGAAAGTGCACAACCTCTGCAGATGGAAAAATCTAAGTACTTAGCCATGTCCCTGGAAAAGGACAACTTGAGCATCAAGACATGGAAGCTATCAAGAATCTCCTCATCCCAATTTCTAAGTAAAAACTTGTGGGTGAACAAGGGTGAAGAACCTCAATGTCTATTGGTGGTTCCTTGGGAAAAGTTTTGTCAAAGAAAAACTTAGTGATTTCAACTAATAGGCAAAACCTATTTTGAGCAAAGCAAGCCAAGCTACACTTAGCCAAATTGCATATAGTAATATAGTCCACCTAAATTATACTAAGGTATCACTTGCCAATTCTATTACAATGTTTTGACCCACTGTGGCTGTAACTTGTGATGTTGTAGGTTACTCTGATGATGATTAGGAGTCATGAGTCTACACTCAACATGTTTGCCTATGGCACATGAAGATGAAGACTTTTATTTATTTACTTATTCAAACTCTTGTATTAGGCCTGTGGCCTTGGAGTTGTAAAGACTATGTTTGTCTCTGGAATGCCTGTAATAATGACCTTTGTATCTGTGTACTTCATCTTAAATTGTGGATGCTAGCAATGATCCAGGGGCTAGCATTGCAATCACAGGGATCCTTTTCCTTTATAAAGGAGTGATCTTACAGATGGTATCAGAGCACTGTGTTGCCTGTAGGATTATGACCCTAGGATTGGAAACCACTAAGGAAAAATTTTCAACAACTTCTACACTTGTCTATTCTTCTCGTAAACTTTTCTAATCTTCTTTCTCATCTCCAATTGTAGATGAACTCCATCAACGAAGTCTTGAGGAAAGGACCACTCATGACAATGACCTTGGAGTGTGAGACAGAATTCCCCAAGGCTCTCAAGGACCTCATGGTTGCAATGGAAATACATGGTGCAGCTGTGTACAAAGGATTTCATGTGATGGATGAAGGAGTTGAGTACTGGTGGGTGCAACTTCACTTGTATAAAAACAAGGAAGACAACCACAAGGACTCAGGATTCTGCATGTTCACCAATTCAGTGATGCACCCTACATTCTTTGACTCAGCAAGGGATGCAGCTTGGAAGACCATCAAATAACTTGGTGAAAGAGTCAAGTGCAGAATGTTCAACATCCAAAATAGCCTGAAAGAAGAGAAGAAACATACCCAAGAGTTGGAGGATACCAACCAAACTTTAAGAGGAGACATTATAGACTTAGTGATGGAGTCATGTGAGCAAGATAGACTGCTTGGTTCTAGAAACATTATGTTAGCCAACAGATCCAGTGAGATAGGATTGTAAACGTACTTCGTTAGTTGGACCACCACTTATCACCTTATTTTCCAAAATGTTGCTTTAAAATAAGTTGAACCTTGGTTGTTGTAATGGATCCATGTTTGCCATGACTTGTGTGTTTTGATTCCCAAGGATATGTATGTGATGTTTTGTCTTTTGATTTATCCTGAATTGTGTTGTTCTAACTTTTCTATCTTATAAATAGATGCCTACTGTTACCATCAGCACCGTTGAGGATTTCCAGGGAACTCGCTTTGGTCCTCATATTGTTGAGCTTACTACTTTGCTCAATCTCCCTCTTCCTACCATCATGGTGCTTCCCCTCACCAAGTTTGAGAGGAAAGACCTCTGGGGTTTCAAGGTCAATCAGCCCGGACGCCAGACTGAGCCTACCACGGAGGCCATCGTCTTCAAGCTCATGCACGATGACAAGGAGAGAGGCCTTGAGGTAGTCATGCAGGATCTGATAGGACGTCTGCTGGGGAGACACTCCCGACAGGTTAGAGGTACTCATTTCCACGTCTTCGATAGACGTGATGAGGATGGAGAGTCCATCGACTTCGAGGACACTGCGAGGGATATAGCCGAGATGATTCGTCTATATCTCCAGGACTTAGAGGCTCTCCTTAGGCACGTGGACTCTGACAGGACCAATGTCATGCTCAGCAATGACGAACTCCAGGTGCAGCTTCGCGAGAAGGACAAGCTCTTCGCGGAGCAAGATGAGATAGTTAAGGATATGGAGGCGAAGTTCGAGAGCCAGGACAGAAAGTTCAAGAGTCAGGAGAAGCGAGTCCAGGATAGGAACAAGAAGATCCGGGACATGACTGAAGAACTGCAGGCCAAGGACTTCGAGCTCGAGCATCAGCAGACGGTGATTGAGAGGCTTCGTTCCCAGAAGAGGGCTCTCAAAGCCAAGATAGAGACCCTGACCACTAGTGTCGAGGAATACAAGACCGCGATGGAGAACGCAGGTCTTACCTTTGTCGAGGAGGAGGTTGATGCCGAGTAGATTTGACTACTCATTTATCATTTATTATCATACTTGTCGTTGAGAACTTGTTATTGACCATCCAACATGTGGATGGCTTGTTATTTGTGTGTGTTTTACTTTGCGAACTTATTATCTTATTGTTGAATCTTTATCGTTATGTTGCATGCTTTGTGATTGTTTATGTGATGTATTGTGCATGAAAGCATCTATGGGTATCTCATTCCTATCTCTACTGAACAAACCACAGATGCCTCCCCGTCGTGCAAACCCCAACCCCAACAACAACAACATCACTCCAGAAATGCAACAAATGATGACAGCACAGTCCCAGTTGATGCAAATGATGACGACGCTCATCTAGAACCAAAACAACAACAACAACAATAACAACAACAACAACAACAACCCACCAGGTTTTGACATGCTTACCAGGTTCTTGAGATTGAGGCCAGCAAAGTTCTCAGGAACGACTGATCCCATGGTGGCCAATGATTGGCTATGCTCTGTGAACAAAGACTTGGTAACTGTGGGCTGTACTGATGTAGAAAAAGTTAGATTTGCAGAACATTTGCTGGAAGGACCAGCCGCCACTTGGTGGGATAACTTCCAGATCACCACTCCCATAGAAGATGTGACATGGGCTATCTTTGAGGATGGCTTTCGCACTGCTCATATCTCATCTAGAGTTATGAGTCTGAAAAAGAAAGAGTTCCATAATCTGAAGCAGCGCCACCGCAGCGTGGCTGAATATATTGAGGAGTTCAACAATCTGTCGCGTTATGCACCGGATGAAGTTGACACCGATGCTAAGAGAAAGGAAAAATTTCTTGAAGGCTTGAATGATGAGCTGAACCTGTAGGTGGCTGTGGCATATGTTCCCACATACCAGTCTCTTTGTGATAAGGCTGCTATTTTGGAGAACAAAATGAAGCAAGTTGAGAGCAGGAAGAGAAATCACTCGGACAAGCACGGCTCGGGATCGTCTCACAAACGTTCCCATTATGATGACAGTCGAAGCTCAGGATCCCACAAGCATGTGAAATTCAACAAGCACCACAACCACAACCGTCATGACAACAAGCATCACCGTAGTCATGACAATGACAAGTACAAGAACCACAAGGGTGGATATAAGAGCCACCATAGTGGAAATGGAAGTGGCAGTGGAAGCCAGCCTGTCAAGAAGGACATCAGTCAGGTTGAATGCTTCAAGTGCAAGAAGATGGGGCATTATGCAAATGAATGCCTAGAAAAGAAAGTTGAAGGACCCAACAAGCCCAACCCTTTTCAGAGGGACAAGTGAACCACATCAATGTGGAGGAAATTTATGAGGAGCCTGATGCTGTTGTTGGTAAGTTCAGACTTAATTCTATTCCAGCATTTGTTCTTTTTGATACTGGAGCATCACATTCATTCATATCAAAAGCATTTGTTGATAGAAATGGGTTTCCAACTGAAAACATTGGGTGTCCAATAAAAGTTAGTTCTCCAGGTGGAGATATGATAGTAAGTCTTGGATGTCGGGATCTAGTAATCGAGTTTGGAAAGAATAAGTTTCCAGTGAGTCTGATAATCCTAGATTCCCAAGGACTGGACGTAATATTGGGAATGGATTGGATGGCTAAGTATGAAGGAATACTATATTGTGCTAATCGTACTGTCGCACTCACAACCCCGGAAAGAAAACGGATTAAATTTAAGTCTAACTTTGAATCAAAAGGGAGTAAGCTAAATTCTCTTAAGGGGGTTAGCATAGAAAGTGTGCCAATTGTGAGTGATTATCCGGATGTATTTCCAAAGGAATTGCCGGGAATGCCACCGGATAGAGATGTGGAGTTCCTTATTGATTTTCTACCAGGATCTGGACCAATAGCAAAGAGACCATACAAGATGTCAGTTGATGAACTGAAAGAACTCAAGAAACAACTCGGAGAGCAGTTGCAGAAAGGATTTATTCAACCAAGTTCTTCATCTTGGGGAGCCCTAGTTTTGTTTGTGGAGAAGAAAGATAGAAGTCAAAGGTTATGCATAGATTACCGTTCACTCAATGAGGTGACTATCAAGAACAAATACCCTTTGCCTAGAATCAATGACCTGTTTGATCAGCTAGAAGGAGCTTGTGTGTTCTCAAAGATTAATCTCCGGTCAGGCTATTTTCAACTCAAGATAAGAGAACAAGACATACCTAAGACAACTTTCACCACAATGTATGGATTGTATGAGTATATCGTGATGCCATTTGGTGTAACCAATGCTCCAGCATACTTTATGAATATGATGAACAAGGTATTCATGGAATTTCTTGATAAATTTGTTATCGTTTTTATCGATGACATTTTAATCTACTCCAAGAGCAAAGAAGAACACGAAGGACATTTGTGATTGATACTTGAGAAGCTTAGAGAGCATAAACTGTATGCCAAATTCAGCAAGTGTGAATTCTGGCTAAATGAAGTTGGATTTCTTGGTCATGTTATGACAAAAGATGGTGTAGCAGTTGATCCTGCTAAAGTTTCAACTGTAACTGAATGGGAATCTCCCAAGTCAGTGAAAGAAGTTCGTAGTTTCCTTGGCTTAGCAGGTTACTACCGAAGGTTCATTGAGAATTTCTCCAAGGTAGCTAAGCCTATGACAGAATTGCTAAAGAAAGACAAGAAATTTGCTTGGTCTGAAGGTTGTGAACTCAGCTTTCAGGAATTGAAGAAGAGACTTGTGACAGCACTAGTCTTGTGTTTGCCAGACTTGGAAAAGGATTTCCAAGTATATTGTGATGCATCTCATCATGGTTTGGGAGCAGTACTTATGCAAGAAGGAAAAGTTGTGGCATATGCCTCGAGACAACTCAAAACTCATGACGTGAACTATCCTACTCATGATTTGGAGTTAGCCTCTGTTGTCCATGCCCTCAAAACATGGAGACACTACCTATTGGGTAAGCGTTGTGAAGTGTTCACAGATCACAAGAGTTTGAAGTATATCTTCACCTAGAAGGAAATTAATATGACACAAAGAAGATGGCTAGAACTCATCAAGGACTATGACTTGAGTTTGCAATACCATCCCGGTAAAGCAAATGTTGTAGAGGATGCCTTAAGTCGTAAGGTTTTTGTGAATGGCCTTACAAAAGGAGAATTTCCAGATGATTTGTGTGCCCAATTTAGAGATCTCAGATTGGAGATTGTGCCCGAAGGACATCTCATGTCTTTGGATGTTCAACCCACTTTGTTGGACAAGATAAAAGAAGCCCAGAAGATTGATAAGGAAATCGAAGAGATTAAAGAAAAGATTGGCAAAGGAAAGGCCAAAGGGTTCCGTGAAGACGAACAGGGTACTTTATGGCATGGGAAACGTATATGTGTTCCACAAGATCCGGAGCTTCGGAAACTGATTTTGCAAGAAGCACACAACTCTCCGTATTCCATTCATCCGGGTAACACCAAAATGTACATGGACATGAAGGAAATATTTTGGTGGAGTAATCTCAAAAAGGACATCGCCGAACATATTGCTTTGTGTGATGTGTGTAGTAGAGTGAAAGCGGAACATCAGAAACCAGCCGGTTTGCTTCAACCACTACCTATTCCTGATTGGAAGTGGGACAAGATTGGTATGGACTTCATTACCGGATTACCAAGGACCAGATCGGGATATGATTCTATTTGGGTAGTAGTGGATCGCCTAACTAAAGTGGCTCATTTCATACCCGTGAAGACAACCTATACAAGTGCTAAGTTGGCCAAAATCTACATGAGTAGAATTGTATGTCTGCATCGAGTGCCCAAGAGTATTGTGTCTGATAGGGGAACTCAATTCACTTCCCATTTTTGGAGACAGTTACATGAGTCATTGGGAACAAGGTTGGAATTCAGCACTGCTTTTCATCCTCAAACTAATGGACAGACAGAAAGAACTAATCAGATTCTTGAAGACATGTTGAGGGCATGTGCCCTAGACTATGGAGCCAGTTGGGATGAAAGTCTGCCCTACGCAGAATTTTCTGATAACAACAGCTATCAAGCCAGCATTGAGATGGCACCATTTGAGTTTCTCTACGGGAGAAAGTGTACCACCCCATTGTTATGGAATGGTGTGGGAGAAATAAGTTTGTTCGGACCGGAACTTATCAAAGAAGCCAAAGAGAAATTCAAGTTGGTTAAAGACAGATTGAAGATAGAACAGTCCTGACAGAAAAGCTATGGAGATCCTAAGCGTAGGGAAGTCACCTCTGAAGTGGGTGATAGAGCCTATCTCAGAGTGTCACCACTTCGTGGAGTGAAGAGGTTCGGAGTCAAAGGAAAGTTGGCCCCAAGATATGTTGGACCATTCAAGATTCTGAGTCGCAAAGGAGAAGTTTCTTATGAAATTGAATTGCCAGAGTCTTTGTCAGCTGTCCATAATGTGTTTCACGTGAGTCAGCTTAAGAAATGTCATCCAGAAATGGAAGAAACTTCTTTGAAGGATACTATACCTTTGGAAGAGGTTCAGTTGGAGAGTGACCTCACTTATGAGGAGAAGCCTATCAAGATTCTTGAGACTGCAGAAAGAGTCACACGGACCAAGACTATCAAGTTTTGCAAAGTTCAGTGGAACCACCATTCCGAAGAGGAAGCAACATGGGAGGGAGAAGATGATCTTCGGAAAGACCACCCTCACCTATTTACTAGCCAACCCGAATCTCGAGGGCGAGATTCACCTTAAGGGGGTTAGATTTGTAACATCCCTAAAATCATGTTTCAAACTCATGCATATCATCCATGCATCAATGGTCATATGAGTTTCATTTCAAACAAAACATTTCAAAATAGAAGCTTTGTTGCTCAATATTTTATGTAAGTTTACTCAAGCCCTTGTGCTACTTGTTTTTGAGAAAGGTACTGTTAATCATTCAGTACGGTTTAGAATCCAAACTCAAGTGATTTCAAAAACTTGAGCAAAGTCTCAAAACAAAATATGAAATAAAAACCAATTCTATGCCTATTATCACACCTCATAAGGGCATGGTTTTATTTTATTTTTCAAAAGACCGAAATGTGTTTGAGTGAATAGATGTGTTTGACACTTATTTGAGTACAAGATTTATTGTACAAAATCCTGCAAAGTTTTGGAATCAAACATATTTGAATTGAAGTTTGAAAACCATTTTAGAAAAGCAAACAGAAAAAAAAAGCTTAAAAGAGAAAAAAATAAGCCTCAGCCGAATCTGGCCCAACTGGCCCAGCTAAGCCCAGCACCCCCACCCCGCGAACCGTTTTTATTCACTCACCCCCGCACCCACTAGCTCGCTGACAGTCTGGACCCACTTCCTCTCCTTTCCTCTCGCTGACAGCCACGGCCCACATGACCATCGTCGTCTCCACCCAGCGACTGGTTCATCCCCAAATCACGCGGGCGTTTCCTATTTGATTCGCGTCGTCAATTCCCGTTCAATGCTGGAGTAATTCACGCCCCCACCTCGCCTACTTAAACCCCCTCTGCCCCCTCTCCATTTCCCCCCAGACCCCGAGCACAGAACGCCCCCAGGCTGCGAGAATTCCTCGCCGCAACCCCGCTGCTCCGACGACCTCGCCGACGAATTCCGGTGAGTACCGCACTCCCCTCTGCCCGTGGTTCATGCTGGCTTGCTCTGCATCTCCGTGCGCATCTACTGACATTTTCAGTTTGCTCACGCATGGCCTGTAGCCTCGGCAACGTCAACAACTGAGCGCCGCCGCTCTCTGCTCGAAACTCTGGCGATCTTTCCCCGTAAGTTCTAGCCTCCCCTTGCCCTCTGTTTGATACGCGTAAGATCCCAGCATCCTGCGCATCTAACGGTACCCTCCCCTTCTCTTAGCGCGGCTCAGAACATCGCCAACGTCGACGAGCTGAAGCCACAGCCGCCAGGGACTACTCCGACGAGCAATCCGCGACGGCTCCGAGCGCCCCTTCGCCAACCAAGGACACGTCGAGCTTCTCCTCGTCACTGCGGTTCTAGTGAGCATCTTCCCACCTCGCCATGCGCCCTAGTTCGCCGGCACCGCCACTGTCAGAGTGCGCCACCGCCAGTCGCTGCCGCTAGCGCCGCCCGTCTATGGTCAATTAGATTAGGGCCGTAGGATTTAGATCTAACGAGTAAGATTAGATCTATGTCGAAGAGGTACGCGTTAGATCTGGCCGTGCATCTTCATTTAAATCGTGTGTCTCTCGTTGATCGATCCGCCCGAACCGGTACACACCAATCAGAACATGACGCGTGGCTGGAGTTTAGATTTAAAAACTGGATTTGAATCTATTAGATGTTCAAATTTGTTTTGGCTATAACTTTTGATTCCCACGTTAGAATTTGACAAATTTTATACCGTTGGAATCAGGAGAGCAACCTCTTTCTAAATATGCAATGTGTTTAATGTTTTGCTTCTGTTAAAATGACTTTATTTGCAGAAACTTGTGTAGGGCTAATTTGTGTATATGAATTGTTTAAGAATTGTTTTAGGGTTTATCTAAATGTTGTTTGGTAAGTTTTTAACTTGTTTATTAAACAGTACTATATACTTGCCTGGTTGATTTTTAAAAATCATCACATATCATTGTGCATGCATGCATATATTTTTGATTGTATATATTTTGTATGTGATTGTGGCTATGATTCTTTGTGTAGATTTTGGTGCTAGTGATTGTGATTGTGAGGAGTGTAGCTACTCTCCAAACTTCCAAGGCAAGTGGTACTTCATGAATATTTTGTTCCTATGTTTTCCATTCAGCACTAGAAATATTTTGTTAGCCTTGCATGTTATATTTTGCTTAAATGCCATGTTGGGAAATCCTAGTAGTTGTAGAATTGCTAGAAAATTCCTAAGTTAAGATACTATCTATGCCATGCTTAGCCTAGCTAGTAGCAACCAAGGGTTGGTGAAATATATACATGCTATGATGAAAATATTTCTAAGTCTCGGGACTTGTGTTTTGCCTAATAAAACAACTAAGTAAATGAAACACCTGGGTGGAATGGAAGGAATGGTTTGTGTTGAGTGGTTACACAAGCCAGGGGACTGGTGAACCTTGTGTATCTCACTTGTGGAAAGCCACCCAGGAACAAAGAGATTTTAGAGGCCAAGTGTTGAGAAGCTTCTAGTGCAGCCACTTGGCAATATGGGCTCTGCCTGGATCATATAGGTTGCTAGAACTAAGCCATTTGGACAGTTGGTGGTAGTGGGAATGTTAGGTTGGAGCGCGTCCATTTGGTCTAAGGGAAGGCTTCTGAAAGGTCCTGTCTTGGTGTCTGGTGGGGAAAGTGCACAACCTCTGCAGATGGAAAAATCTAAGTACTTAAGCCATGTCCCTGGAAAAGGACAACTTGAGCATCAAGACAAGGAAGATATCAAGAATCTCCTCATCCCAATTTCTAAGTAAAAACTTGTGGGTGAACAAGGGTGAAGAACCTCAATGTCTATTGGTGGTTCCTTGGGAAAAGTTTTGTCAAAGAAAAACTTAGTGATTTCAACTAATAGGCAAAACCTATTTTGAGCAAAGCAAGCCAAGCTACACTTAGCCAAATTGCATATAGTAATATAGTCCACCTAAATTATACTAAGGTATCACTTGTCAATACTATTCTAATGTATTTACCCACTGTGGCTGTAACTTGTGATGTTGTAGGTTACTCTGATGAGGATTAGGAGTCATGAGTCTACACTCAACATGTTTGCCTATGGAACATGAAGATGAAGACTTTTACTTATTTACTTATTCAAACTCTTGTATTAGGCCTGTGGCCTTGGAGTTGTAAAGACTATGTTTGTCTCTGGAATGCCTGTAATAATGACCTTTGTATCTGTGTACTTCATCTTAAACTGTGGATGCTAGCAATGATCCAGGGACTAGCATTGCAATCACGGGGATCCTTTTCCTTTATAAAGGAGGGATCTTACAACTAAGTTCATCTTCACCACCATAAACCAAGAACATAACCTTAGTCCTTCTCAAGTACTTTAGGATATTTTTAGCCCCTGTCAAGTGGATTTCTCCAGGATCAGCCTGGTATCTGCTCACAACACTTAGAGCATATGAAACATCCTGCCTAGTACAAATCATGGCATACATGATGGATCCGACTACAGAAGCATACGGAATCGCACTCATCTGACTTCGCTCATCAGTTGTCGAAGGACACTGAGTCTTGCTAAGTTTTACACCATGGGACATCGGTAAGAACCCCTTCTTAGACGATTCCATGTTGAACTTCTTCAACACTTTGTCCAAATAAGTACTCAGACTCAATCCAATGAGCCTCCTTGATCTATCTCTATAGATCCGGATTCCGAGGATGTATGTTGCCTCACCCAAGTCTTTCATTGAGAAACTCCTTTCCAATGATTCCTTGGTTTCTTGCAACATCTGGACATCATTTCCAATCAGTAATATGTCATCCACATATAAGATTAGAAAGTCTATTTTGCTCCCACTAAACTTCTTGTATAAACAAGAATCATGATCACTCTTGATGAAGCCAAACGATTTAACTACCTCATCAAAGCGAATATTCCAACTCCGAGATGCTTGCTTCAACCCATAAATGGATTTCTGAAGTTTGCACACCTTGTCAGCATTAGCCGGATCGACAAAACCCTCGGGCTGTATCATATCCACGTCCTCGGTTAAATTTCCGTTAAGGAAAGCCGTTTTGACATCCATCTGCCATATCTCATAGTCGAAATAGGCCGCTATAGCTAACATGATCCGAACTGATTTAAGCATCGCTACGGGAGAGAAAGTCTCATCGTAATCAACTCCTTGAACTTGTCGGAACCCCTTCGCGACAAGGCGTGCTTTATGTACGGAAACATTTCCATCCATATCAGTTTTCTTCTTAAAGACCCATTTGCACTCGACGGGTCTTGCACCGTCTGGCAGATCAACCAAGTTCCAAACTTGATTTTCATACATGGACTTTAACTCGAATCTCATGGCTCCAAGCCATGACTTGGAATCCGATCCCACCATCGCATCCGAATAATTTGTCGGCTCATCACTTTCTAACAGTAACACATCACGAACACTTCGTAATCTCGCCGATCTTCGTAGTACAGGTGCTGTCGGCTCAGCTACCACGACCGGATCAACCTCCAAGGTTTTTGCCGACTCGCCACTAGCCGGTTCCTCTCGAATTTCTTCGAGCTGCACCGTGATCCCACTTACTCCCCGACTGAGAAACTCTTTCTCAAGGAAGACACTGTTCCGAGCGAAAAACACTTTGCCCTCTTCTCGGTTGTAGAAGTAGTAACCCAAGGTTTCCCTCGGATACCCCACGAAAATACACTTATCCGACTTGGATGTAAGCTTGTCTGACTGAAGTCGCTTGAAAAATGCTTCACAACCCCAAATCATAAGAAAAGACAAACTCGGCTTTTTGCCTGTCCACATCTCATGCGGTGTCTTCTCTACCGATTTTGATGGTACTCTGTTTAGTGTGAACGCTGTAGTTTCTAGACAATAACCCCAAAATGATAAAGGCAGATCTGTCCGACTCATCATTGACCGTACCATGTCCAACAAGGTCCGATTCTCTGCCTTTCCGAAACACCGTTTCATTGCGGCGTTCCTGGCGGAGTAAGTTGAGGAACTATTCCACAACTTTTCAGATGGTCATAAAACTCATGGCCTCCTCGGCCCGACCGAAGAAACTTTATTTTCTTGCCGAGTTGATTCTGTGCTTCATTCTGGAATTCTTTGAACTTTTCAAAAGCTTCCGACTTATGTTTCATCAAGTAGATATATCCATACCTACTCAAATCATCAGTGAAGGTAATGAAGTACTCATAACCACCCCTGGCTGTCGTGCTCATTGGTCCACATACATCACTATGTACTAGTCCCAACAAGTCGTACGCCCTTTCGCAACTCTTTGCAAAAGGTGTCTTGGTCATTTTGCTGAGTAGGCAAGATTCGCATGTCTCGAACGATTCCAAGTCGAACGAAGTTAGGAGTCCATCATCATGGAGCTTCTTCATGCGTTTCCAACTTATATGATCAAGCCGATAGTGCCAAAAGTAAGTCATATTCAGATCATTTGGTTTCAACCTTTTAACATTTATGTTATAAACTGACTCACCATCAAGATTCAAAATAAATAACCCGTCCTGGATGGGTGCAAAGCCGTGAAACATATCATTCAAATACAAAGAACAACCATTATTCTTGATATTCGACTCATAGCCTTGCCTCATCAAACATGAAGCAGAAATAATGTTTCGACTAAGCACTGGAACATAATAACAATTATTCAGTTCCATAATGAATCCGGAAGGTAAATGAAGTTGCATCGTGCCGAATTCTAACGCAGCAACTCCTGCTTTGTTGCCGACTCGAATATCAACCTCGCCTCTTACTATGCTCCTAGTTCTTACCAGTCCCTGCAACGAGTTGCAGATGTGAATAACTGATCCGGTATCATATACCCAAGAACTATTAGGTGCATCAGCAAGATATATGTCTATAACATTGCAAACAAGTGTACCTGAGTCGGAAGTCATACCTCCACTCTTGGCTTTGTCGGCCAAGTACTTGCTGCAGTTCCTGTTCCAGTGGCCATCTCCCTTGCAGTAGAAGCAAGTGGATCCAGCTGAAGGAGATGGCTTAGTTCCTGAGGAAGCGCTTGGGACCAGGTCCGGAGCCTGCTTTCCTCCTGACTTAGCCTTCTTCTTAGTCTAAGAACTCTTCTTGAACTTAGCCTTATTATGCACCATCAACACTTGACTGGCGCCCTTCTTGAGATCCGCCTCTGCCTTCTTGAGCATCCCATGTAATTCAGTGAGCTTCTTATCCATACCATGCATGTGGTAGTTCAAAATGAACTGCCCATATGCACTAGGAAGAGAGTTCAGAATTATATCCATAGCGAACTCTTCGGTTATGGGGTAGCCAAGCCTCTCCAGAGACTGCACGTAACCAACCATTTTGATCACATGCGGACTCAGTGGATCACCATCCTTAAGCCTACAACTCAGCAAAGCCTGAGAGACTTGATACCTCTCAGTCTTCGCCTGAGCCTGGAACATACTTTTGAGGCTTTCGATCATATCGTATGCCTCAACATGCTCGAACTGCTTTTGCAAGTCCGGTTCCATGTGAGCAAGCATAAGACAGCTAATATCCGTGGACTCATCCTTAGCCCGACGGTAGGCATTGGTGGCAGCGACAGTCGCATTCTCATTCGGCTCATATGGAAGTGGGTTGTCTAGGACATGGTCCTTCTTTTCTTGTTTGAGAACAATTCTCAGATTTCGATACCAGTTGGTAAAATTAGTGTCGTTCAGTTTATCTTTCTCAAGAATGGTTCTCAACGCAAAACCGGATATCTGAGAGTGACTGCTACTTTGTGCCATGATGTACAATAGAAAATATGCAAAACACTTAAGACATGTATTCATAAAAGAGCAAGCATATTAAACATTTTAGTATTTTATGCTCCCACTAGAACCAACACCCCTCCGATGGTTGCTTAGTGATTCAGGATCCTAAATAAGCAAGTTGGCTAGTGAGCTTTAGCATCACCGCTAGCCACCAAGTGATCTAGGTAGACAACTCCTTGTCAATCATATCTCATTCGACTCCTGTTGGATGGGTGGCATCACATGCCCCGGCTCCCATCCGACGTTTCCCCGAGTCCCACAACCGTTGTGATAGACCCGTCTAGCTTACCGAGTGTTTCTGGAGTAAGAGTCCGACTCGAACCCACCTAGTCGAAAAGAATTGGCAACACCTCAATTTTATGAGCCCACTACCAAAAATGTCCGACTTGTGATGGTGCAAACAATGGCGGGAAAACCGACTAGACCTTCTTTGAGGGATTAAATTTTACCGACTATCTAATAGAAGTAAAACAGAGACATAACAATAACACAAAATAAAGCAATTATAATGTGAAATGGTATGGCTCTCTTCATGGCGATATCCATCTCCACAAAGCCTGTAATCCGACTCGTGCTAACTCTTGTCACTTGCCGTCTTACTCCATGTCGCCGACATGTACAACGCCTTGCATGCCTTCCGGGTTCTCCAAACAGCTACACTAGCTTAGTAAAGTAAATTACATAGAGAATCCGACACGCAGGTCGTTATACAATAAAATGACAGCACCTAGGCTCCAGCCGACTGACAAAAACCGTGATTCGCAGATCACGTATGGATTACACACATACATCACATGCACATGAACCATACCATTCACAACTTCCTGCAAAAACAAGTTATGATAGATACAATATCTACTGGCGTTGTGATACTCGCAACGACATCTAAGGCGCTACAACAGGGCGAAGTGTGGCATCCCGCAAAAACCACTACTAGAAAATCGCGTTGAATTTGTGCATTGCATCGTCATCATCATGCATTGTTTGCCAAAACTATGTTTGCAAAGCCCGTGTTGTTTTCTAAAACGCCCCATCCTAATTCAAACGCAAAACCGGGTCGCCGGATTATTTTGTTTTGGCCGCGAGCGGTTTGCAAACGGTCCAATTAAACGAATAAAAATTTATTTTGTTTTTAGCGGGGGCAGTCGAACGGGCCGTCCCGACCCGAGCGACCACCCCCAGTTTAAAAATCGGCCAACCTGCCAGCCCCATCTAATCCTAAACCCACCTAAAAAACTACCCAACCACACCCTCCACCTCACCCGGGCCAATCCCTGAGAGCCACGTCGGCAAACCCCAAACACACCACCAATCCCACCCCGCCACATCAGCCTCACCCACTCCCCTCTCTCTCCTCTCAAATCCAGCCCCACACACCCACCCAACGCACACAGCTCTCTCTCTCTCTCCCTGCCAGCTGGGCCCGCCCCTGCCCGGGCCCGCTCGCCAGCCGCCAGCCGCGCGCTCCACCTGGCCACAACCGCCTCCCCCAGACCCCTCTCCCTCAGCCCCCGCTTCTCCTGGACCCGGTCCGCCCCGCGGGACCCACCTGGGCCCCACGCCCCACCTACCCAACCGCGTACGCCCCTTCTTCCACCTCTCTCTGAGCCCCGCGTTCCCCAAGCCGAGCCCGCCGCCACCATCCGCCCTGGCCGCAGCGCTCCGCCGCGCTCCACCCCTGCCGGCCCCCTCGCCCTCGCCAGCCAACCTCCCCTTCTCCTCCGCGCAACCCCGCTCGCCAGCCGCCGCCGCCTCCCCGCCTAGCTCGCCTCGCCGTCCGAGCAGAGCCCCGCGCGGCCGAGCTCCTCTCCCGCCTCCGGCCGCCGTCCTCCTCCGCGACCACCCCAGCAAGCTCCGCAGCCGCGCGCCACGACGAGCCCCCTTCCCCGCCGTCCTCGACCTCCGCGTGCGCCGCTCGTCGCCGGCGCCGCTCCCGCCCCCTCGCCCTCGCCGGCCACCGCATCCACCCCGCCGGCGAGCACCCGCCAGTACCACCCCCCGCGTGCCTTCCCCCGACCCCCTGCAACCCGGCGTTCCCGCACGCTCCGCGCGCGACCGCCCCCGCAGCCTCGCTCCGCCGCCGCCGCCGGTGGCCTCGTCGTCGCCCGCCTCCGCCGCCCAGAACCTCCCCTGGCCCGCGAGTATCCATGCCCGCCTCAGCTCCTAGCCGGCCCCGCCTCCCCGCGCCCTGCAGAGCCGCCTCCCTCAGCGTCCGCAGCCGCCGCCGTGGCCATCGCCCCGGGCGC
Organism: Avena atlantica; assembly: GCA_910589765.1. NCBI lineage: Eukaryota > Viridiplantae > Streptophyta > Magnoliopsida > Poales > Poaceae > Avena > Avena atlantica. Next base: position 12,750 of record CAJUWN010001352.1, on the reverse strand, counting down.
GCCCCGCCCTCCTGCGCCTCCGCGAGTCCGGCCGTCGCCGCGTGGGCCTTCCCGTCGCTCAGCCAGGCCGCCGCTGCCTCGTGCTGTCCTGACCCGATCCCGTTGACGTCAGGGATCTCCGTTGGGTATAGTGGCAACCGTGAGGACATGGTAGAGGGCCACCCGAAGAACGACAACGCACCAGAAGGCGACGATGCTGAAATTGAAGGACCAACAACAAGAACCGTTCCCCGTGTCAAGATCTGCCGTCGACCCTAGCTTCAAGTTCGCCGTCGACGACAAGATAGGAACCCGATCCAAGACGCCAAGTTCTTCAAACGGTACGCCGGAGACTACCTCGAGGGCGCCAAGATCTTCTCCACGGCACATCGGGAATTCCCCGGACGACAAGACCGACACAATGGCGCGGGCCCGTCAAGTCCTTCTCGACGACGAGATCATCGACAGAGAACCCGAAGAAAACCTGTGCGACAAGTACTCCCTCGAGAACGTCAAGTATTTCACCCCGGACACCGAGTCCGCCGAGACCCCGGATGCGCCAAGACCTACCCCTGAGTCCGAGAACGTTCCCGCCGAGACCAATCCGTCGAACCCCGGACCCTGGAACCTGTCGAACCCCGGAACCCCGGAACCCTAACAAGATCGTCGAGCCCCTCTGATGTGTGAACCCTCTCCCGCAAACCCTATTTTATAATTGAGATACAACTTGTCGCATAATAATTGTTCATGCATGCATCTTACCATGTGGTTTGGGGGCCTTATGCCGATTCACCTAATAATTAAACATGGGGCCCATATGCGGGCAAATCTAGTCTCATATCGGCCTCATTTAAACTTGTGTAGCGAACCCGTATCATCTTTTGCCATGTAAAACAACATTTAATATGTGGGGGTTTTAAACAACTTGAACCATATATTAATTGTCGGGACCCCGGTTCCGCTTAATATGACCTAAGTGCATCGCACCTTGCCCTGCCATGCATCATACATGCATCATGCCCGATCTTCTGCCGTTTTATTAAATCTTGCATCCGGTGTTTCTTCTAGTGTTTTGCTTCTTCGCGGATAAGGCCGTTGAGTTGATGTGAGCTTCGCCCCGATCTTCGGTTGAACCTTCGACAATGTTTTCAGGCGAGCATCTCCCCCTTTCTACCTATCTTACTTTTCTAGTATTTATTTCCCTCCTGTTGATCTTTGCTATTTGTGTTGCGATGCTCTAGATTTCGTACCCGTGATATCCTTGCAGCCATATATAGCCTTGGACACATCCTATTACCTGTTGTTTGGTAGATAGTTGGACCCGCGTGTCGTAGTCGCTTGCTCAAGTGTTTTGCTTGTCGTCAAGTACCCTTGGTTGGAGAAGTGCCGCATGTTGACGATGGAGATGATCATGGTTTAATTATTGTTTCACTTTAAATTCTGTTTAACAACTAAAATTGATTTAAGCAGAGGCATCGGTGGGTGATAGGTAAGATTTGGTTTCCGACCGCCCACTTGTGTCCCGTAGGACCCGAGTTCTTGACACCTGTTCCAAGATCGAGCGCGCTAACCACAGGTGGGGAGATATGGGCCCCCCATTGATAATTACCTGATTTCAAAGTATTGTACTGGGGGCCACAGACTAGTTTGAGGTGTTTTTACTATCCTGTACTTATGCCATGCTTTACTGCTTTAATTACGATTGTGCGAGGTACTGCACACTGTACTGTTTAGGAGCGGGCCACGTTTCGCGGTGTCGACAGTCCCCGTTTGGGGATTTGCTGTCGTTCACAGCCGTTTGCCCAAACCCCAGTCCGTCTCGGAGACCGGCCGACTTCGTTGCGGGTGTCGACTTGGTGGGGTGGCCCCCACGTACTTGCTTTGGGTCTGGGAACGTCGTGACTTAGGCCCCGCCGACATACCGATGGGTGTATGTTAACTGATCTGGCAAAAAGGGTCGAAGTGCCTGTGGATACTTTGGTGCACCCCTGCAGGGTTAAATCTTTTCGAGAAGCCGTGTCCGCGGTTATGGACGACTTGGAGCACAGTGTCTGATCATAGACAACTATAACTAAAGTTTACTGTTTTAAATTGACTTGTATCCGATATGATTAGTAATCAGCTTCACTACAACGGAATGGCTAAGTAAAAGTACCAACAACTGCTGGGTTTTGGGGTTATCTCCTGATAATTGTATCTGACTAGTAAGTGTTGCCACTATAACGGAATGGTTAATTAAAAGTGCCCACTGCTTACTTTATCAGGACGATTATCTAAACCTGACTAGTAATTGCTGCAACGATAACTGAATAAGTAAAACTGCCAACTGTGTGCGTGCCTCGGTTGACTTCCTCGTTTGGTCTCGAGGGGGAAACGCCAGGATGGGTTTGATTGATGATAGTATCAGGTTGGACCCGAATAGGTCTTTCTCACCCCTCTCTGATAGCCGCCAGTGTATCGAGTCTCTATAGGTTGTTTAGTGCTCGCTGCCGCTGCCGCTCAGTCCACCATACCTATGTAGGCGAGGGCCGCCGAATTCTAGCCTCGCCGTGTACTGGCCTCAGTACTGACGCTCGTCTTTTTCCTTTGCCCTTTGTCGGCACCCCTTTTGTTTAAGCAGGTTTTGAGATCGGCGTCGTTAGCAGGGTTACCCTTCCGGCTTGGCCTGGGCAGGGTTATGGACGCCATTGGTTAATCTTCAGGGCTCTTAGCCCCATTTGCTTCTTGTCCGTAGCTGGACGCTATATCGATTTCAAGGTGATTTGGATCTTTGTATATTATATCTGTATTCTTGACTCGTTGAGTCGCTGTTATATATATCTGTTCTGTGGGTCCCATCGAGGACTGTTGTTTAATGTTATTACTTCGTTTTCCACCCGCACGAAAGTGCCTGGTGGGCACCTTTGAATCGTTTCTATGCGGGTTTTGGCGAATTTTGCTCAAACTTGCATAGGTCCGATTCTGAGGGTGTTACAGAGTGGTATCAGAGCCCAGCAGTTGCGATACCCCACAAGTCCAGCCTGTAGGATAACCTAGCTAACGGCCGAAGTAGAGTGTCAAAACTATTTTGCAAAAATCGGTTGGATAGTTCTGATTAGGTCTGATTTTACTCCTTACCCCTCTGCTGTTCTTCTCTTACCTCGACGTGTTTTAAATCTGCTTCTTATCCTTTCTTCGAGTCCAGGAATTCTCGTGGTTGGGTTTCCGTCGTACCTTTAGGGTTTCGCTTCCTTCTTTGATAACGGTGCTCTCCCATCCGGTGTTCACGATGTATGAGGAATCCGTCTTCCGTGGGACCATTCTTTATTCCTTGTTTGTTCCTTCCGGTGTTTTCTGACGCGACGACATCATCCACGCCAGCTCCGATGCAGAGTCTGCATCACTCCTATGTTTCCGAACCTCGCTTGTCGAGATCTTCAGTCTGAATCCGAGGGTTGGTTGCATAATCTATCTGTTCGTGTACAGGGTAATGCTTTGAGTGCGGGATGGAGTCGCGACCATACCACTACTCTTATCATTCGCTTGTGTACATTGAATGGTGGACCGATGCAATTTTACTCCTTCCATGAAAGTTAGAGGTGGCCTTACCTTTAACTTCGTCCGTTGTTTTCCGGAGGGCTCTTTCGACGATCAGGGACAACGACCTCTTGTTAGTGGTGTCGCGAGGATCTACACGAAGCGAGAAGATGCAGATCGCCGACCTTCCTTCCGGTACCATGAGGCGGATCTCGAGGGCGAGATCCATTGTTAGTGGTGTCGAATTGTGGCATCCCGCAAAAACCACTACTAGAAAATCGCGTTGAATTTGTGCATTGCATCGTCATCATCATGCATTGTTTGCCAAAACTATGTTTGCAAAGCCCGTGTTGTTTTCTAAAACGCCCCATCCTAATTCAAACGCAAAACCGGGTCGCCGGATTATTTTGTTTTGGCCGCGAGCGGTTTGCAAACGGTCCAATTAAACAAATAAAAATTTATTTTGTTTTTAGCGGGGGCAGTCGAACGGGCCGTCCCGACCCGAGCGACCACCCCCAGTTTAAAAATCGGCCAACCTGCCAGCCCCATCTAATCCTAAACCCACCTAAAAAACTACCCAACCACACCCTCCACCTCACCCGGGCCAATCCCTGAGAGCCACGTCGGCAAACCCCAAACACACCACCAATCCCACCCCGCCACATCAGCCTCACCCACTCCCCTCTCTCTCCTCTCAAATCCAGCCCCACACAACCACCCAACGCACACAGCTCTCTCTCTCTCTCTCCCTGCCAGCTGGGCCCGCCCCTGCCCGGGCCCGCTCGCCAGCCGCCAGCCGCGCGCTCCACCTGGCCACAACCGCCTCCCCCAGACCCCTCTCCCTCAGCCCCCGCTTCTCCTGGACCCGGTCCGCCCCGCGGGACCCACCTGGGCCCCACGCCCCACCTACCCAACCGCGTACGCCCCTTCTTCCACCTCTCTCTGAGCCCCGCGTTCCCCAAGCCGAGCCCGCCGCCACCATCCGCCCTGGCCGCAGCGCTCCGCCGCGCTCCACCCCTGCCGGCCCCCTCGCCCTCGCCAGCCACCCTTCCCTTCTCCTCCGCGCAACCCCGCTCGCCAGCCGCCGCCGCCTCCCCGCCTAGCTCGCCTCGCCGTCCGAGCAGATCCCCGCGCGGCCGAGCTCCTCTCCCGCCTCCGGCCGCCGTCCTCCTCCGCGACCACCCCAGCAAGCTCCGCAGCCGCGCGCCATGACGAGCCCCCTTCCCCGCCGTCCTCGACCTCCGCGTGCGCCGCTCGTCGCCGGCGCCGCTCCCGCCCCCTCGCCCTCGCCGGCCACCGCATCCACCCCGCCGGCGAGCACCCGCCAGTACCACCCCCCGCGTGCCTTCCCCCGACCCCCTGCAACCCGGCGTTCCCGCACGCTCCGCGCGCGACCGCCCCCGCAGCCTCGCTCCGCCGCCGCCGCCGGTGGCCTCGTCGTCGCCCGCCTCCGCCGCCCAGAACCTCCCCTGGCCCGCGAGTAGCCATGCCCGCCTCAGCTCCTCGCCGGCCCCGCCTCCCCGCGCCCTGCAGAGCCGCCTCCCTCAGCGTCCGCAGCCGCCGCCGTGGCCATCGCCCCGGGCGCGCCCCGCCCTCCTGCGCCTCCGCGAGTCCGGCCGTCGCCGCGTGGGCCTTCCCGTCGCTCAGCCAGGCCGCCGCTGCCTCGTGCTGTCCTGACCCGATCCCGTTGACGTCAGGGATCTCCGTTGGGTATAGTGGCAACCGTGAGGACATGGTAGAGGGCCACCCGAAGAACGACAACGCACCAGAAGGCGACGATGCTGAAATTGAAGGACCAACAACAAGAACCGTTCCCCGTGTCAAGATCTGCCGTCGACCCTAGCTTCAAGTTCGCCGTCGACGACAAGATAGGAACCCGATCCAAGACGCCAAGTTCTTCAAACGGTACGCCGGAGACTACCTCGAGGGCGCCAAGATCTTCTCCACGGCACATCGGGAATTCCCCGGACGACAAGACCGACACAATGGCGCGGGCCCGTCAAGTCCTTCTCGACGACGAGATCATCGACAGAGAACCCGAAGAAAACCTGTGCGACAAGTACTCCCTCGAGAACGTCAAGTATTTCACCCCGGACACCGAGTCCGCCGAGACCCCGGATGCGCCAAGACCTACCCCTGAGTCCGAGAACGTTCCCGCCGAGACCAATCCGTCGAACCCCGGACCCTGGAACCTGTCGAACCCCGGAACCCCGGAACCCTAACAAGATCGTCGAGCCCCTCTGATGTGTGAACCCTCTCCCGCAAACCCTATTTTATAATTGAGATACAACTTGTCGCATAATAATTGTTCATGCATGCATCTTACCATGTGGTTTGGGGGCCTTATGCCGATTCACCTAATAATTAAACATGGGGCCCATATGCGGGCAAATCTAGTCTCATATCGGCCTCATTTAAACTTGTGTAGCGAACCCGTATCATCTTTTGCCATGTAAAACAACATTTAATATGTGGGGGTTTTAAACAACTTGAACCATATATTAATTGTCGGGACCCCGGTTCCGCTTAATATGACCTAAGTGCATCGCACCTTGCCCTGCCATGCATCATACATGCATCATGCCCGATCTTCTGCCGTTTTATTAAATCTTGCATCCGGTGTTTCTTCTAGTGTTTTGCTTCTTCGCGGATAAGGCCGTTGAGTTGATGTGAGCTTCGCCCCGATCTTCGGTTGAACCTTCGACAATGTTTTCAGGCGAGCATCTCCCCCTTTCTACCTATCTTACTTTTCTAGTATTTATTTCCCTCCTGTTGATCTTTGCTATCTGTGTTGCGATGCTCTAGATTTCGTACCCGTGATATCCCTTGCAGCCATATATAGCCTTGGACACATCCTATTACCTGTTGTTTGGTAGATAGTTGGACCCGCGTGTCGTAGTCGCTTGCTCAAGTGTTTTGCTTGTCGTCAAGTACCCTTGGTTGGAGAAGTGCCGCATGTTGACGATGGAGATGATCATGGTTTAATTATTGTTTCACTTTAAATTCTGTTTAACAACTAAAATTGATTTAAGCAGAGGCATCGGTGGGTGATAGGTAAGATTTGGTTTCCGACCGCCCACTTGTGTCCCGTAGGACCCGAGTTCTTGACACCTGTTCCGAGATCGAGCGCGCTAACCACAGGTGGGGAGATATGGGCCCCCCATTGATAATTACCTGATTTCAAAGTATTGTACTGGGGGCCACAGACTAGTTTGAGGTGTTTTTTACTATCCTGTACTTATGCCATGCTTTACTGCTTTAATTACGATTGTGCGAGGTACTGCACACTGTACTGTTTAGGAGCGGGCCACGTTTCGCGGTGTCGACAGTCCCCGTTTGGGGATTTGCTGTCGTTCACAGCCGTTTGCCCAAACCCCAGTCCGTCTCGGAGACCGGACGACTTCGTTGCGGGTGTCGACTTGGTGGGGTGGCCCCCACGTACTTGCTTTGGGTCTGGGAACGTCGTGACTTAGGCCCCGCCGACATACCGATGGGTGTATGTTAACTGATCTGGCAAAAAGGGTCGAAGTGCCTGTGGATACTTTGGTGCACCCCTGCAGGGTTAAATCTTTTCGAGAAGCCGTGTCCGCGGTTATGGACGACTTGGAGCACAGTGTCTGATCATAGACAACTATAACTAAAGTTTACTGTTTTAAATTGACTTGTATCCGATATGATTAGTAATCAGCTTCACTACAACGGAATGGCTAAGTAAAAGTACCAACAACTGCTGGGTTTTGGGGTTATCTCCTGATAATTGTATCTGACTAGTAAGTGTTGCCACTATAACGGAATGGTTAATTAAAAGTGCCCACTGCTTACTTTATCAGGACGATTATCTAAACCTGACTAGTAATTGCTGCAACGATAACTGAATAAGTAAAACTGCCAACTGTGTGCGTGCCTCGGTTGACTTCCTCGTTTGGTCTCGAGGGGGAAACGCCAGGATGGGTTTGATTGATGATAGTATCAGGTTGGACCCGAATAGGTCTTTCTCACCCCTCTCTGATAGCCGCTAGTGTATCGAGTCTCTATAGGTTGTTTAGTGCTCGCTGCCGCTGCCGCTCAGTCCACCATACCTATGTAGGCGAGGGCCGCCGAATTCTAGCCTCGCCGTGTACTGGCCTCAGTACTGACGCTCCTCTTTTTCCTTTGCCCTTTGTCGGCACCCCTTTTGTTTAAGCAGGTTTTGAGATCGGCGTCGTTAGCAGGGTTACCCTTCCGGCTTGGCCTGGGCAGGGTTATGGACGCCATTGGTTAATCTTCAGGGCTCTTAGCCCCATTTGCTTCTTGTCCGTAGCTGGACGCTATATCGATTTCAAGGTGATTTGGATCTTTGTATATTATATCTGTATTCTTGACTCGTTGAGTCGCTGTTATATATATCTGTTCTGTGGGTCCCATCGAGGACTGTTGTGTAATGTTATTACTTCGTTTTCCACCCGCACGAAAGTGCCTGGTGGGCACCTTTGAATCGTTTCTATGCGGGTTTTGGCGAATTTTGCTCAAACTTGCATAGGTCCGATTCTGAGGGTGTTACACGAAGCCGGCGGTCCCGCTAGCCGGATAGAAGGCGGGGATCGGAGGGGCAGTGCCCCTCGCGGGTGTGGACAACCCCGATGGCGGAAGCCGACCGGTAGGGGAATGTCGTTCCACAACCTAAGTTGTTTGATCACGGAAATCAGATCTACCATTCCCTGAGTATAGTTGATCCAATCAACCTTGTACAAAACCGATCTATCTCATGATCGACCACCAAACAGCACATAGATCTCAACTACAGCCAACCGCATATCACATATGCAAGATCTCGAGCCTAAAACCAGAAGCTATCGCTCTGATACCACTGTTGGGCCACACAGAGATAAAACAAAACTTTTTCCTCTAACGTGGTGATCCAAAGGTCTAGCTGAGGTAGAAGGCCACGAGGTTTACCACTAGACGCGCGGTTGCGGATTACTAATGAAGCGCGTCAGTTGATGCAGTGCAGTCCTCACGATCCGATCGTCCTGGTGCTGATCGTATAGCACCTCTGTTGGTATCCACACATACAAGGAGGAGCACCGGCGGCGAACTTCTAGGTTCGTTACGGCTGCAGGACTACTGTCGAGCTAGGGTTTCCAACACATGGAATGACCTAACCGAACAACGATTAACCTTTCTAGGTTACGGTGCTCCACTATATATAGGGAGTGAACGTGGGCTCTGCTCGCGCGACCCATTCACTAAAGCCCATATAACACTAGTCACCATGAGTCCAACTCACTAACTAAGTCCTAATCCGGTTTAGATCCAACCCAACCAGATTATAGGTTCAGATCCAATCCGAACTTGCTCCCGCTCTTAAGTGTGTGACCCCGCAGGCTCATGGCTACTTGGACACGATTGGAGTCCGACTCTCAATTGATCAGTAGGTAGCGGCTCCTAGCAGAACGTGCCGAATCCCAAGTACCAAAGATTCATGACGACTTGCCTTTCCAATGCGACTTGCGTCCGAGTCCCTTTTGCCTCACGATATACCTTGTCAGACTATAGGCGAATATTTGTCATCCCTTAAATAGTCCGACTCTCTTCTTGATCCGAGATAAGTGATTCACCCGACTAACTCTTAGTCGATCGCCTCGGTTAATACTTAACCGAGTCGTGCATGGCCATGCTTTCCGAATCATATCTCACGAGAGGGCCCAGAGAATATCTGTCCAAGTGGAGGGGCAAAATCCCATCTTGGTTATTCACATCACACAGCTTGATTCTCAGTCGACCCGAACTCTGCCTTTATAACTGCCCAGTTACGAATCTTCGTTTGACAGAACCTAAGTCGGTGATCCTCTACTCGGACTATGCAACAACCTCAGGTCTAAGGATTACATTGATTGAGATATACAAATGACAACTAGTTCGTTGTACCTCAATATGGGTCAATCCGACTCGCTAAACTCTTTAGCCGAGTCTGTGTAAGTTGGAATAGCATCTCCATGCCCATGACAAGTGGAACCGAGTCATCAAGCCAACTTTCACATTCGTCTAAGTTGTGTGTCCAGCATAACCTCAATGACCAAGGATATTTAGTACAAACAACATGAATGCATAGTTCCACAACCGAATCACATATTCAATGATACACATCAGATGTTCATACAAGGACAACTTAATAACTTTATGAATACAGTGCGAAATATCATCATACATGATTGCCTCTAGGGCATATTCCCAACAAATGGGCCGGCCCAGTGTCACTCCGCAGCGCGCGGCTTAGCTGAAAGGGGGTTCCACCAGTCAGTGGCTCAGAACACGCGAAGTGGTACGAGGCTGTGTGGTTCGTTGGATTAGAAGGAAGATCGACGGCTGGTTTTCGTCGTCGTCGATGAACATGTCACCGGCGAGCTCGAACCCTAGCGGCTCAGTGGGGGTGCATAGGGGGCATACGAGTGCTCCAGCAACGACGGCGAGGCGGGCAAACGAATGAGTGGTCGACGGCGAGCTCAGGGATGGTCGAGGCAGCTCCAGGGGTTGTCGAAATCAACGGCTCCTTCTTCTCTAGAGGCGGCCTGCTCCGGCGGAATTCCGGCGAGCTGCTGCTCCTCGTGCTCCGGCTAGAGGGTGGAATGATCAGTGAGTTGAGGGGAGTGGAATGGTGTGCTTCAAACGGCTGGGGGTGCCTTCCTTTTATAGGCTCGACGCCGAGACCGAGAGGGATGGGAAGGCAACGGTGGACATGGCTACGGGCGGCTAGCGGCATGGCTGAGGTTGGCTGTCGACGGGCGGTCTCCTGGCAATGTTCTATATCTTAAATGCGCGCTTGGGGGCGGTGGCAATCCGTCAGGAATGTGCGGTGCTCTGCGCGGCAGAGGCGGCGTCTTCAACGGCGAGCGGTGGCTGTGAGGCACGGGGCGGAGAACTGGGGTATCTGGCGTGTTCCTGGGATCATGGCGAAGCGGTAGGCACGGGCTGTGGTCGAGGGGCGGCGTGTGCACGCGTGCAGGGTGGGGCGCTCTGGGCGGGCTCGGCATGTCGCAGTGGCACTGGGCGCGCGGCGTTCCTGGTGGTCCATGGCTTGCACTGGCTTGGGGGAGGGGATAGTGGGCGGCTGTGAGGTGCTAGATACCTCCCAGACAAGGTTGGAAAGGCTAGGGTGGCAGCTAGCTGGACGACGACAATAGGGTGGCATGGTGAGGCTCTGCCTGCTCACAATTTATGGAAAGGCAAGCTCACAGTGGTTCTAGATGTTTACAAATGAGCTAGATGATCTACTAAAGACTAGTTGCAACCAGAGAGGGAACAAGTTAGGCCCAATTTACTGCACACAATAGGGTTTGTGATTTGTTTGATTTGAGTCTGCAAGCTGTTTGATGAAATTGATGCAAGAAACATACTTTTGAATTTTGAAAAGATTTTTTGTGGGTGTGCTAGGCATGTGCTGAGGATTATGTGGGTGCTTGGGTTTTGAAAATTGAACTTGTTTGAGTGTTTTTTGAAATAGTGGGATCTTCCCATATGAGATAGATTCAATTTTAAACTGTCATTTAAATTTAGCATTTGAATGTTTTGGATGATCACAAAGTGGGCCTTGGTACCTTATTATGAGTACTAACAAGTGGTGCAAAGATCCACAAATGTTTCTGTTAAGTCTTGAAACTAGAGAGATAGCCAAAGTAGGCATGGGAGTTAATTTGGCCAAAGTGACCATTCACTTCATTTGTTTATTTTGAGTTCTTTGTCTTTGGGAAAAGTTTGGGGATTATATAGATGATTTATTTTACCTCAGAATCATTTGACAAGTAATGAAACACAGAACCATGGCAATTCAAAAGAATCCAAATTTTGAATACACACACATATGAATGCTTTCATATTTTTAGTTGGGCAAGTTTTTGTTAACCCTAATTTTGTTGATTAGAGTTTGATGATCCAGGTTTAATATTTTTGGGATGTTACACCATCCCAGCCCAACCTCGCCCATCTAGCCCAACAGCCCACCACTCTCCTCCACCCCTGCAGAAAACGATTCACACCGCAGTACTCACCCGCGCAATCACTAACGATCGGACCCCCCGTATTTCTCTCTCTCGCTGAACGCTAGGCCCCACCTGTCGGTCTTCGGTCTCACCCACCCCACGACCCGTTCCTCCCGAGCATTTCTGCGTTGAATTCGCGGGCTAAATTCATGATTAATGGCTCAGTGATTCTTGCCGCGACCATGCTTGTTAAAGCCGCCTCCCCCACCAGGCTGTGCTGATTTTGCCCGAGACCATGCTCTGGTACAACGAGCCTCCGCCCAATTCCGGCACCACCAGCCACCACCTTGCCCCCTCGACCACTTGAGCCTACTCCCCACCTCCCTACGCACCTCTGGACACCAACCACTTGCCCGCGCGTGCCCCTATCGTCGACAACATCTTCGCCTGAACGCCATCGTCTCCTTCCACAACTCCGGCGAGTTCTCCCCGTAAGCCCCGATCGCCCCTTCTCTCTAAATGGTACTCCTGCAGTCACCATCCCCGTGCGCATCTAACCCCCCCATTTTCTTGCTTTGGCATGGTCCGTAGCCTCTCCAACGTCGACTACCGTGCGAACCGTCGTCGTCAACCACTTGGGAGAGAGATTGCCGACCTGTCCGTGCGCCCCTATCCCTGCGATGACAACCTTGAGCTTCAGCACGACGAGGCGAACTCGGTGAGCTATTCCTCCCTCTTCCGCGCTTCCTGTATCGCCAGCACCATCCTCGTCTGACCGCGTCGCCGCTAGCCGCCGCCGCAGCGCCACTAGTTCATGGTCAGTACGATGATGACCGTTAGATCCTGATCCAGCGGATAGGATAGATTGACTAACTGAAGGGGTACGATTGATTCTGTGTCGCACGATCTGTATTAAATCCAACGCTCCACGTAGCGCGATCCTCACAAATCAGTATCAGAGAATCAGAACATGACGCGTGGCCAGAGTGTTGTTTTAAAAACAGAAATTAATCTATTATATGTTTTATTTTGTAAAATTCATAATTTTTGATTCACACGTCCAAATTTTACAAATTTTATATCAATGGAATCGGCAAAAAGAGTAATTTCCAACCATGCCAATTGTTTAAATGAATTTCTTCTGTAAAGTTGGTTGTTTTTGCAGAAACATGTGTAGGCCTATTTTGTTTATAAAATTTATTCTAAAAATGTTTTTTAAGTAAAATCTTTTTGTAAAAGATTTTTTTTGAAACCCTAATACCATAGTTAGAAACCAATTTTGGAATTAAAACATATTTTT
>CAJUWN010001351.1:0-45829 GCA_910589765.1 Avena atlantica | reverse complement strand
CAAGAGGACGAGCTGGGCTGGCTGCTGGCTTTGCAGAGTGAGCGGTAGATAGATGGGGTAAGGAAATGGGCCTTGGGCTGGCACTGGCTTGTTTCTCCCTTTCCTTTTATTTTTTTTCTATTTTCTGTTTTAAACTTTTCGGATTTGTATTTTAAATCTTTGATTTAAACTTTTTAACATCATTTATTTGTTGAATACTTGCAACAACAATTGATATGATTGAGGTTCATTTTGTAAACCTTTAGGGTAAATATTTTATATTTCTTTATTTTCTTTATATGAACCTCTTTTAATCTATTGTAGAAGCCTTTATTATTACTTTTCTTTCCATATTAAACCATGGATTTATTAAATGATATTTCCTTATTTGTTTATAAAACTTAATTCTAGTTAGCTTATAGTTTGGATGGAAATTTTTTATATAATGATCCTATATCATTATTTGATGTCTGAAATTTAAAGGAAACTATTTGGTTAATATTACTCCCATCACTTTAGGAAAGAACAATGTATATATTCTATTATAATTAATATAAAAGTTAGGGTTTGAATTTTAAGTGCTTACCCTAGAGTTTAGGGTTCTTAATATACTTATGTTCTTTTGTTGAGAAAAGATTATGGCTAAGCATATTATCTTTTGGTTTGTGATCTTTAATGGTATCACCTTTTAAAATAGTAAGTTATTAACTGGAATGTCTTATGAAAAGGACTGATAGAAATAACTCCTAAGCACATATGGTTATGATAATTGGAAATGACAGACAGAGATGTGCTTAAGTGACTTTCTATAGGGAAATATTCCTATAAAACATTGTGAAGATAAAATGATTTATCCAACAGATGAGCTAGATGTTAAGCTTGATCATAGATTTAGGTTTTAGGGTTTTTACTAAGAATTCTTTGAGGGAAATTGCCCTAGAGGAAATCATAGAGATGATTATATTTCTTATGTATCCATGAGTTATTATAATGTTCCTTGAATATCCATATCAGGAAACTTGTATTGATTGGCAATTATGTGAATTGTTTGTGAAACTCTATACTTGTATGGTTTTTTAAGAGTTGTCCCTAGTCGGAGTTCATGTGAGGACACACGTGAATATTAGACAAGCACATCGATTGTTTGATGACTATGTTTCGCAAGTCATAGACATGGAGATGTCAAACTAATGATGTGGACACATGTTATGAACATGGGTTGGACTGACCCAACTTGAGACTGGCAATTAGTTGAAGCTCTCTCTCTACACATCATGTACATTTTGTCCTTAGACCTGAGATTGTTGCATGTACTTGAGATGTGGATCGACCTACTTTGGGGCTATCAAACGCTGCTCCGTAACTGGGTAGTTATAAAGGTAGCTTTCGGGTTTGTCCTGAAGCATGCTGCAAGGCATGGTCAATCAAGATGGGACCCTCGAGTGATCGGATCCAGAAATGCATGGCCATGCTACATATGGTTAAGAGTTAACCTAGTAAAGGGATTCGAATCACAGTATCGAGAAACAGAGCTCGGCTTGGAACTAGACCAAATATCATCAGGCAAAGGGAAAGACATGTACTAAACCTTGTGATGGTTCGTCCGATATGATCTTTGTATACGTTTAGGAGTTGGCATGTCTTCCTAGAGGCCGCTACCAACTATTGACAGAATAGGTGTATTCGTGTCATGTTTATAAGTGTACGAACCTATAGGGTCACACACTTAAGGGGCTGGAAGCCTAATGAGGATTGGATCCGAATTAGACCAGTCTTAGGCTACTAATGGGCTACTAATGTAGAAGCCCACTAGGGACGCCTATAAAAGAGAGGGTGGGGCGAGCTGACCAGGGTTATACCATTCCACCCAGCCACCACTCCTCACCCTGTGTTGCACGCGCGGACCTAGAAGTCCGGCGTCTGACGCTTCCACCCTGTACGTGTGGATACCTCGGAGGCGCTGCATCTGTAGCACTTGGACGAGCCGCGCAAGGGGAGATGCTCGTGGGACGAGAACAAGGAGGATACGTAGATCGTCTACACTGCCTCGACGCGCTTCATCAAGTTCTGCAACTGCGCGTCTAGTGGTAATCCCGTGATCTATGACAACAGTAATCCTGGTATACGTGGTACAAAATTTTGATTTGCGCTAGTGTAGCCTACCCGTATTCCTTCAGTGGTATCAGATCCGATGTTGTTCAGTTATAGATTCGGGATGATTGCATATGGTGATATGCAGATTTATATGAATGATGTGATCGTTTGTATTGCGGTGGTTCAGGATTTATTTATGATCTTGCTTTCCGTGATCGTGATTCTGAGGTTGTCGAACGACTTACCCCTACCGGTCGGCTTCCGCCATTAGGGTAGACTATGACACATAAATCCTGTTGAATCACACGAAGATCAATATGATTGATCGAATCGGAACCTAGATCTAAAATCGATGTACCGTGATCAAAGAAGTTTGATTGGATTGGAACAATAGTCGATTTATGGTAAATTTGATTTTTCGATCAAAATCCTTAAAGAAAATTGTGTAGATTCGATCTCTCATTTTTCACAGTTTTGTATCTTCGAATCGGATCAGAACAATAGTCGCTGCCCCTTCGAACTCCGCAGGGGGAGACCCCCTAGACCCCCCTAGTTGTAGCCCCTTTTGTATCTCGTTAAGGTAACTAGGTGCTGCGAGTTCACACGATCCGGTAGAATGCGATTCTATGCATAACTTGTTTCTGCAGGATGTATGTGATCAGTATGGCCCATATATGTATGTGATGCATGTATGAAATTTATCATGACTTGTGTGTCGTGAGTAGGGCAACACGGCTGGAGCCACGTGTGTTGTCAATTGTTGTAATGGCCTGCGTGCCAACTTGTGATGATCCCAATTCTATGTAATTTTGATTACTAGCTGTTAGGTGTAATATCTTGTATTACTTTTTGGAGGACTCATCACTTGGAGGATGGCTCGCATGGAATATGAAGATGGAGATCATCATGGTGGACAGGTTCTATGGCGATAGAGATCACCATGAGAAAATGGGCCATACTGTGTCACAACTATGTGAATGCTATTCTTATGCGTTTTACTCTATGCATGCTTAGATGATAGAAGTAGAACGATCCCTCACAAAGTTTAAGTTTAAGTATGCCCTCCCAACCAAATCTTGCACCATCCTATGCCCTGTACAATCGTTAGTGGGCCCATGAAATTAGGGTGTCATGGTTTTCCTTGGCTGGATGGGTTTGTATCGGATACCTACACGCATAAGGGTTGGTGAGCTTGAAAAGGTCATCTTAACAGTTAAGGACCTTGGGGCATAAAGGTTGGGCGCCTAGTTTTGACATAGAGATGACACCCAACAACAAGAGTCATATGTGATATGATTAGCAAGTGTTGCTTACCGATTTACCTTGTCTTCTAGCAGTGATGCTAAAGCTCACTAGTCGACTTGTTAATTGTGGATCTTGAATCACTTAGTATCAATAGAGGGATATTGATTTAAGTGGGAGTATATGCTATTAAATTGTTTAATATGTTTTACTCTTTCATGGTTACATGGCTTAGTATTTTACATGTTTTATGTTGTAGATCAATGGCACCGAACACTGCATCACATTTTTCTTTGCGTTCGATTCTTGACAAAGATAAACTAAATGGAACAAACTATACGGACTGGGTCCATAAACTGAGAATTGTTCTCAGGTCTGATAGAAAGGAAACGGTTCTGGATACCCCAATCCCCGATGAACCTGCTGACACTACTAGGAAAAGGGCTATAGGTAATCCGCACATCCGTGGCTCACATGGTTGAAGTGCCCCACGGGTAAAATAGGCGTGGCTCACCTGTGGGTAGTGCCCTACTAGTAACTAGAACAACCATGGCGCACATCGGGTATGTGCGCCACAGATATGTATGGGCCAGGGGTCTGCCAGCCGCATGCCACGTACCCGTAGCGCACATGGGGCAGGTGCGCTACGGTTGTGGCAAGTTCTGTGGCGCACTATGCCATGTGCGCCACGGATGTATAAACTTAGTAGTAGGGCACCTTGCCCTAGTGCCCTATGCCTAACTATCATGCACCAACTCCACCACCCCCCCCCCCCCCCCCGTGGATCGTCTTTTTAGGCTTTACAAAAAATAAAAGAAAATGATAAACACTTCAAAAATTAAATCCTTTCATATTTAGGAAGATAATGTGGTATAGTTTCTAGTAAAATTAATAAACATGAGTTTTGACTTTTTCTGCAAAAAAAAGTCATTCCACGGTAAAATGGCCGTAACTTTTGCATACGATGTCGAAAAAAATCGTATAATATACCAAAATGACGAGAACAAGATTTCCATCCGCTCGCAACCACCTACGGTCGTTAAGCGATTTTTAGATTTTCAAAATTCGAAAAGAGTAAAAAGTTACGGTCAAAAGACTATTTTTTCCTACAGAAAAAAATAGAGAAAACTTACCCGTAGCGCACCACCACCTAGTGCGCCACGGATAAGCTTGGGCAGGATTCAAAATTTGAATCCTCACCCCGCCCACCTACTTTTCCCTCCACTTTTCCCTCTCCCTTTTCCTTTCCCTTCTCCTTCTTCCTTCTTCCTTCTCCCTTCTCCTTCTCCTCCCTCCCCTTCTCCTCTCCTTGTAGTGATGGCGCGACGACGACCTCCTCCTCTCCTTGAAGTGACGGTGGCATGGCGGCGGTGGCGCAACGGCGTCCACCTCCTCTCCTTGCAGTGACAGCGGCGTCCTCCCTCCCTTCCCTCCCTTCCTCCCTCTCTTACTCCCTCTCTTCCTCCATCTCTTCCTTCCTCCCTCTCTTCCTACCTTACTTTCTCCAACCACACCCTTCCTACCACCTCGATGCTGGCGAGGACTAGAGCGGCCATGGCCTCCCGCACCTCCCTGCCACGTCCATGCTCCGGCGAGGTGACACGACTGCGGCGGCGATGCATGGACCCGATTGCTTTTGCAATTCAAAACGAGGGTGTTTTTTGCATTTTTTTTGTTTTTTGAAAAACACATCCGTGGCGCACCCTATGCCCCTAGCCGTGGCGCACCTGGTAGTGCGCCATGCCTATCTCGACACAACCGTGGCGCACCATGCAGTGCGCCATGGCTACGAGATAGCCGTAGCGCGAGGCCCGTGGCACACTTCTAGTGCGCCACGGAAGGCCTTTTCAGGTGCGCCACGAACAGGCGTTTTTCTAGTAGTGTGATAATGCATCTGCTGCCCTTAAGAACGCCTACAAGAGACCATGTGATGATTCTCTTGAGGTTAGCTGTCTTATGCTTGCATGCATGGAACCTGAACTCCAAAAGAAGTTTGAGGATCAGGATGCATACGATATGATCATGGCGCTTAAGGACATGTTCCGAGATCAGGCAAGGAGTGAGAGGTACAATGTTGCCAAATCCTTTGTCGAATGCAAGCTAGCAGAGGGAGCAGCTGTAGGCCCCCATGTGATTAAAATGGTTGGTTACAGTCAAACTTTGGAAAAGCTTGGTTTTCCACTAGGCCAAGAGTTGGCCACTGACTTCATTTTGGCGTCTCTTCCATCCAGCTATGGGTAGTTCATTTCGAACTACCATATGCATAGGGTGGAGAAGGGCCTTAATGAGTTATGTGGGATGCTAAAAACACCAGAAAGTGACATGACGAAGTGTGCAGGGCATAGCCATGTGATGGCTGTGCAGAACAAGCCTAGCTTTAAGAAAAAGGGTACTTCTTGGAAGAAGAAGGGCAAGGCTAAGGATACGATCCCTAAGCCTGCACCCAAGCAAAAGGCTGGACCTGTAGAAGACACTGAGTGCTTCTTTTGTCATGAACATGGCCACTGGAAGAGAAACTGCAGCAAGTAACAGGCATCTTTGAAGAAGAGTGGAAGTAAGAGTACTTCCCACTCAGGTACGCTTATTGTAAATGTTGTGTACATTCTTCTCGCTAATTCCTATGTTAACTCTTGGGTATTTGATAACGGATCGGTTGCTCATATTTGCAATTCAATGCAGGGGTTAATAAGGACTAGAGAATTGCAGAAAGGCGAAGTGGATTTTCGCGTCGGAAATAAAGCAAGGGTTGCTGCATTGTTCGTCGGCGTCATGCAACTTCACCTTCCATCAGGATTTATTATGGAGTTGAATAATTGTTATTACATTCCTAGTATGGGCCGAAACATTTTATCACCTTCATATTTGATGAGGGATGGTTATTCATTCGCGAGTGCAAACAATGGTTGTGTAATCTCTAAGAATGGTATGTTTATGGCTAATGCTCCCATTGTGAATGGGTTATTTATTTTAAATCTTGATGATGCATATGTTTACAATGTTAGTGCTAAAAGGCTTCGGCCTAATGATTTGATTCCTACCTATTTATGGCATTGTCGTTTGGGGCATATAAGTGAAAAGTGCACGAAGAATCTCCATCGTGATGGTCTTCTAACTTCGTTTGATTTTGAATCATACGAGACATGTCAGGCTTGTTTACTTGGAAAGATGACCAAATCGCCTTTTTCGGGTTTACCCGAGAGAGCGACAGACTTGTTGGAACTCATACATACTGATGTGTGTGGACCAATGAGCACGACAGCCAGAGGAGGATATCACTACTTCATTACTTTCACCGATGATTTAGTAGATATGGTTATGTCTACTTAATGAGGCATAAGTCTGAAACTTTTGAAAATTTCAAGGAGTTTCAGAATGAGGTAGAGAATCAACGTGGCAAGAAAATAAAGGCCTTGCGATCTGATCGCGGAGGTGAATATTTGAGTCACGAATTTAGCAATCATCTTAAGAATTGCGGAATTGTTCCACAGCTCACGCCGCCCGGAACGCCTCAAAGAAATGGGGTCTCCGAACGGCGCTATAAAACTTTGTTGGACATGGTTCGATCGATGATGAGCCAGTCAGATTTACAATTATCATTTTAGGGTTATGCTGTAGAAACAGCAGCTTTCACAATTAACAGGGTACCATCTAAATCCGTAGTTAAGACACCATATGAGATGTGGACTGGAAAGAATCCCAGTTTGTCTTTTCTAAAGATTTGGGGTTCTGATGCATTTGTCAAGCGACTTTAGTCGGACAAGTTAACACCCAAATCGGATAAGTGCATTTTCGTGGGATATGTGAGGGAAACCTTAGGGTGTTACTTCTACAACCGAGAAGAGGGCAAAGTGGTTGTCGCTCGTTGCGGTGTTTTCCTAGAGAAAGAGTTTCTCACAAAGGGAATGAGTGGAAGGTCGGTGCGACTTGAAGAATTTCAAGATGAGCCAGTCAGGGATGCTTCTACGAGGGATGCTATTGTAGCAGTACAAGTTGAGGAACCCGTGGCAATAGAAGCACCACAACCATGAAGGTCGGCGAGGCTCCGCGAGATGCAGGAAACATTATTGTTAGACAATGATGAGCCTATGACCTATGCACAAGCGATGGTGGACCCAGACTCTGAGAAATGGCTGATCGCCATGAGATCCGAGATAGAGTCCATGGGAGACAATCAAGTTTGGAACTTGGTTGAACTACATGATGGTTTTTAAGCCATTGACTGCATATGGATCTATAAGAAGAAGATTGATATGGATGGAAATGTTCACATCCATAAAGCTCGACTTGTTGCAAAAGGTTTTCGACAAGTTCAAGGAGTTGACTACGACGAGACTTTCTCGCCTGTAGTGATGCTTAAATCTATACAGATCATTCTAGCCATTGCTGCACATTTCGACTATGAAATATGGCAGATGGATGTCAAGACGGCTTTCCAAAATGGAATCCTTACTGAGGACGTGTATATGATGCAGCCCGAAGGTTTTGTCGATACAAACAATGCTGGAAAGGTATGCAAACTTCTAAAGTCCATTTATGGGCTAAAGCAAGCATCTCGGAGTTGGAACATTCGATTTGATGAAGTTCTAAAGGAGTTTCGCTTCATCAAAAACGAACAAGAACCTTGTTTTTACAAGAAGGAAAGTGGGAGAGCGCTGGTATTTCTAATCTTATTTGTAGATGACATATTGCTGATTGGAAATGACATTCTTATGCTCAAGTCTGTTAAGACCTCATTGAAAAATAGTTTTTTGATGAAGGACTTAGGAGAAGCGGCATATATTCTGGGCATCAAGATCTATAGAGATAGATCAAGGAGGCTAATTGGATTAATCCAGAGTACATACATTGACAAAGTGTTGAAATGGTTCAGCATGGAAGATGCTAAGACGGGGTTCTTGCCCATGTCTCACGGCATTAAACTCGTCAAGACTCGGTGTCCTTTGACTACTGATGAGCGTGAGCGCATGAGTAGGGTTCCATCTGCTTCGGCTATTGGATCCATCATGTATGCAATGATATGTACCAGCCGAGATGTTTCCTATGCTCTAAGTGTTACGAGCATATACTAGGCTGATCCAGGTGAAGGTCACTCGACATCGGTAAATAATATCCTTAAGTACTTGAGAAGGACTAAGGATGTGTTCCTAGTTTATGGAGGTGAGGATGAACTCAGTGTAAGGGGTTACACAGATGCGAGTTACCTTAACAACTCAGATGACTCCAGATCGCAATCTGGTTATGTGTTTCTCATGAATGGTGGTGCTGTGAGTTGGAAAAGTTGCAAGCAAGATACGGTGGCCTCCTCTTCAATAGAAGATGAATATATTGCTGCCTTGGAGGCTGCAAAGGAAGCTGTTTGGATTAGGAATGTCCTAATTGCTCTTGGTGTGGTTTAGGGCGCGTCCAATCCCATGGACGTTTATTGTGACAACAATGGTGCTATTGCACAAGCCAAGGAGCCTAGACAGCACCAGAAGAACAAACATATTCGCATGCATTACCATCAGATTAGAGAGTTCGTTGAGGATGGTAGTGTCATGATATGCAAAATACATACGGACTCAAATGTTGCTGATCCTTTTACAAAGCCACTTCCGCAGCCTACGCATGAGGCGCACGCAAGAGCAATATGTATTAGATACTATCTAGATTGACTCTAGTGAAAGTGGGAGACTGAAGAAAATATGCCCTAGAGGCAATCATAGAGATGATTATATTTCTTATATATCCATGAGTTATTGTAATGTTCCTTGAATATCCATATAAGGAAACTTGTATTGATTGGCAATTATGTGAATTGTTTGTGAAACTCTATACTTGTATGGTTATTTAAGAGTTGTTCCTAGTCGGAGTTCATGTGAGGACACACGTGAATATTAGACAAGCACATCGATTGGTTGATGACTATGTTTCGCAAGTCATAGACATGGAGATGTCAAACCAATGATGTGGACACATGTTATGAACATGGGGTTGCACTGACCCAACTTGAGACTGAAAATTAGTTGCAGCTCTCTCTCTACACATCGTGTACGTTTTGTCCTTAGACCTAAGATTGTCGCATGTACTTGAGATGTGGATAGACCTACTTTGGGGCTATCAAACGCTGCTCCGTAACTGGGTAGTTATAAAGGTAGCTTTCGGGTTTGTCCAGAAGCATGCTGCAAGGCATGGTCAATCAAGATGGGATTTTCCCCTCTCTACTTAAGAGAGATATCTCTGGGCCCTCGAGTGATCCGATCCAGAAATGCATGGCCGTGCTACATATGGTTAAGAGTTAACCTAGTAAAGGGATTCTGAATCACAATATCGAGAAAGGAAGGTCAGCTTGGAGCTAGACCAAATATCGTGAGGCAAAGGGAAAGACATGTACTAAACCTTGTGATGGTTCGTCCGATATGATCTTTGTATACGTTTAGGAGTTGGCATGTCTTGCTAGAGGCCGCTACCAACTATTGACAGAATAGGTGTATTCGTTTCATGTTTATAAGTGTACGAACAATAGGGTCACACACTTAAGGGCTAGAAGCCTAATGAGGATTGGATCCGAATTAGACCAGGCTTAGGCTACTAATGGTCTGCTAAGGTAGAAGCACACTAGGGACGTCTATATAAGAGAGGGTGGGGCGAGCTGACCAGGGTTAGACCATTCCACCCAACCGCCACTCCTCACGCCTGTGTTGCACGCGCGGACCTAGCAGTCCGGCGTCTGACGCTTCCACCCTATACGTGTGGATACCTCAGAGGCGCTGCATTTGTAGCGCTTGGATGAGGCGCGGAGGGGGAGCTGCTCATGGGACGAGAACAAGGAGGATACGTAGATCGTCTAAACTGCCTCGACGCGCTTCATCAAGTTCCGCAACTGCGCTTCTAGTGGTAATCACGTGATCTATGACAACAGTAATCCTGGTATACGCGGTAGAAAATTTTGATTTGCGCTAGTGTATCCTACCCGTATCCCTTCATTCTTATCTTCCCTAATTCATAATTCTGGACTTCTGATTAAGGAATTCCTTTCCTAGATATTCTTCTCCTTCATAGTCATCATCATGTGCTAACATGATGAGCCTTACTTCACAGTAATATTCTTATCCACCTTTTATTCCATTAGTGCCATTGATAAACCCAATGAGTTTGACATTAAAGCTTTTCATAATCTTCACCTATCCATACTTGGTTATATCAACTACTCTTCTATTGATAACCTCCAATCTAACAAGTAGCTACTTCTAACTCCATTCCCATTCTTCCATAACCATCCACTAATATTACTTTAGTAGATGTTTTTATAATTGGATATACATCAAATCCTACTCCACCTCAAGTATTTACTTTTTTCCAGAGGAAGATACTAACTCTATAATTCAATGCTGCTCTAACATCTTCTTAATCATACAATTTTATCTTTACTTGGCTCCATTATTTCATTTTGGAGTTCAATCAAGTTTTACCCACCAATGTTACTTATACAGGATATAAGCATTCAATCTTGGTGACTAAAGCATGATCATTATAAACCTTTGATCCTTTATGGTTTGGGTTTCCAATTGGCTAAACAAGGCTTCATCAAAGCAATATTATAGTTGTATTAGAATTATCTTCTGTTTATCTCTATGGAAGTAAGAGATATTATTCATTAACTATAACTACTTGTTCCAAGAGGATTACTCCTTGATAACTATCTTCAATGTTTATCCCTATAATCTACTTTATCACCAAATAATTATATAATCTAAATAACTCTTCTATGCATTCAGGAGTGATTTAACTCCACCAATAATCCTATTGATTTTATTTACTTCCAACACTCCCATCATACAGATGATATTTGAATCTAGCATTACCATATACCTTTCCTTACCTCCTTATTGAAAGGATTTAAGTGAATGCTATGATAAGAACAAGATGTAATATATCAAGTATTGATAGTTTAAGAATTGGTGAATCAATAGTTGATTACTAAACATTGATGAACAATATATATTAGAATAAGGTTCAATATAGATGACAAAGATTGATATAGTAAGAAAGATATGTGGTGAATGATCTTGACTTAGTTTCCTTCCTAACTAAAGAGTTTGGGTGAAGTGTTACCATATTTCTGATGGTAGAAATATAATAGGGATTGAATAAGTCAATAGTTAGTTATTACATTCTTGTTATTTGGTATTCATGAGTATTGTGATGAATATTATGATAGGATCCCTTAAGGATCAGATATTAATCATTTAAGCAATACATTATGATTTAATTGTTATTATATTTGATCTACCCTTAGATAAAATTATGTTTACCCAAAATAAGGTTTTTAGCAAAGGTCGTATTGAAACTTATCACAGTCCACTTGATGATCTACTTCAATTCCATCAAGTTGAGAGAAGCTTCAATCACTTCAACAAGTTTTATTCAAAAGCACGAAAATTATTAGGATTTTCTATGCATGAATGCAATGCACACATCTGGGTTCAGCTTATTTCTAAGATCTAATGCTGGGATGTTACAGCTGACCAGGGTTAGACCATTCCACCCAGCCGCCACTCCTCACGCCTATGTCGGGCACGGGACCAAGCAGTCTAGTGTCTGACGCTTCCACCCCGCATGTGTGGATACCTCGGAGGTGCTGCATCTATGGCACTTGGACGAGCTGTGCAAGGGGAGCTGCTCGTGGGACGAGGACAAGGAGGAGACGTAGAACGTCTGCACTGCCTTGACGCGCTTCATCAAGTTTCGCAACTGCGCGTCTAGTGGTAATCCTGTGATCTATGACAACAGTATTCCTGGTTTACGTGGTAGAAATTTTTGATTTGCGCTAGTGTAGCCTACCTGTATCCCTTCACTGATTAGATTGGAGTCTGGCTTTCACATCCCAAAAATTTCCAAATTTTGAGATGTGAAAAAAAATAAACAAAATAAATAATTGTTGAAATTTAGGGTGAAAATAAACTTTTGTTTCTAAATGGAAACTAAGTTCAAATCAAGTGAAATGCATTCTTCATCTTGAAATTTAAACACTTGGAAAATAAACCAAAACTCTAAAAACCCTAATAGGAGAAAATCATTTCCAAGATCACTCTGAGACTATGGATTTGATCCACATAAATCTTGTTCAACAAACATTTTAAAATGATCAAAGTGATAAATAAAATATTATAAAATCATGGAAATTGATTTCATTCAATTTGGAACCATAGATAAAAACTTATGAATTTAATAAGTTAACATGAATTAATTATCAAACCTAATAAAGATCCTATATAAAGTCCATACCAAATTGTGAGTAATTAGTCCTAAAGGGGTTTAAAAGGATAAACAAATATTAAATAAGATTTTGCAAATTGGAATCACCAAGTTTGGACCTTTAAATAAAAGGATATGGATTTTATAAGATAAAGAAAGAAGTAATTAATAGGGAATATTTAAAAGCCAAATTAAATCTTGGCCAAATCCATAAGCAAATGGAATGAATATAATCCAAATCCAAATAAAATAATGGATAAAGAATATTCAAATAAAATAATGTGGCATTAACCAAATTCTATCTTTATTTGAATAAAGACAAATTGCCCAAATTAAAATGATTAATAAACCTATTAAATACTTTAAAATAATTCAAAGTGAATTATTTAACACCCTATTCAATAAATAAAACTTACAAAAAGGGGTTTGATAAACATTAGAATTTAAAATAGAAAGTTAAATCATTTGAATAAATAATATGAATTGGAATCATATTTAAAATCCTATTTAAATAAAGACAAAGGTTAATTTTAAATAAATATTTAAACCATGTGGGAACAAGAGAAATGTTCCAAAATTATCTTTAAAATACATGTTTGAACAGAATAGACACTTGCTGAAAAGTTTGAAAAGATTTGAAAAGAAAATGGGTTTGAAATCATTTGAATAAAATCAAAACAGAAAATCTAAATAGAAAAAGGAAAGGGATCCAGAATAAAAAATGGAAACAGACCCTAGCCCACCAGGCCCATCTAGCCCAACCAAACCCCCGAACTGTTTTCTTCTACCCACTAACGAACCCACTCACTACTTGATATCTCGACCCCACCTTCCCCCTCTCTCACTCACTGACGACGCTACCCCACAGCCACGTCACCGTCTTCAACCCCGCGGACCCCTTCTTCCTCCTCTCCTCGCCAGTTTCTGTGATGATTTCGCATGTTTAATTCGCATCAATGTTGCGTGATTCTCTCCCCCGACCACGCCCATTTAACCGCCCACGACTCCTCTATCTTCCCCCTCAGACCCCATTTCCCCTTCGCCACCAGGCTGCGCTAATTTTACCCGAGACCACGCTCTGTTCCGGCGAACCTCCGACCAAATTCCGGCAGCTCCTCGCCTTCCCTTGCCCCCTCGACCACTCGAGCGTGCTCACAAGAACTAGAAGCATATCCCAGCAACCCTAGTTCGCCTACGCGCGCCCTTGACACTCTCCTTCGTCTTCAACAGAACGTCGCCGTCGTATGCCACCTCTCCGGTGAAGCCCCCTGGTAAAACCTGACCGCCCTAACCCCTCTGCTTCACACGCACGTACGCTCCATGACCCCGTGCATCTAATGGCACCTCCTTTTCTCTCTGGCATGCACCATAGTCTCGCCATCGTGTTCAACAGGACGATCCCGACGCCCTCAAGAACTCCGGCGAGCAATCCTCTCCGTTCCCGTGCGCCCCCTGCCCAACGGTGACCACCTTGAGCACCACCGCTGTAGAGGTCTCAACCTAATAAGGTAGATTCCTCCTGTGTTTTACAATGCTAGTCCCTGGATCAATAGCTAGCATCCACAGTTAAGATGTAATATCAAGAAACAAAGGTCATAATATAACTTTATAACCAGGAATAACATAAGTTTATTACATCAAACATAGCTCATTTGGCTATTACATTACATTGCAGCGGAATAACTATAGTCATGGGTCCTTCATCTTCAAAGTGCCACAGGCAGATGTTGGTTGTAGACTTTGTAATCCTAAAAAATCAATCTTCACTAAAAACAATTAAACCTGCAACATTACAAATTACAGCCACAAGGGTCAATACATTTGAATTGTATTGGCAAGTGATACTATAATAATATAGTGGAGTCTATCATCTATATGCATTTGGCTAAGTGGAGTTGAGGCTTGCATTGCTCAAAATAGATTTTTCCTTAACATTTGAAAATACTAAGTTTTTGCTTTAACAAAATCATTTTTCTCAATCAAAGATTGAAGATCCTATACAAGGCATCTCTCAATCAAAGATTGAAGATTTCAAACAACCCTTGTTCAATCCACAAGATTTTAACTTAGAAGTTGGAGTGAAGAGATTCTTGATTGCTTCCATGTCTTGATGCTCAAATTGTCCTTTACCAGGGACATGGCTAAGTACTTAGATTTTACACTCTGCAGAGGTGGTGCACTTTCCCCACAAGACTTGGTTTCCCAAGACAAGATCTTTCAGAAGCCTTCCCTTAGACCAAAATGGACGCGTTCCAACCTATCAAACACTACCACCAACTGTCCATATGGCTAAGTTCTTGCAACCTATATGATCATGGTAGAGCCCATATTGCCAAGTGGTTGCACTTGAAGCTTCTCAACATTTGACATCTCCAATCTCTTTGTGCCTGGGTGGCATACCACAAGTGAGATACAGAAGCCAAGTCCATGGCCTTGTGAACCACTCAACCAAAAACCACCAAGCAATCCTATTCCACCCAGGTGATTCATTAACTTAGTTGTTTTATTAGACAAAATCACAAGTCCTCAGACTTAGAATATTTTTCCATAATGTGAATATATATTCCACCCATGTTTTCTATTAGCTAGGCTAAGCTTGATAGTAATAGGAACCTTAAATTAGGAAGATTTCCACTAAGGTTTCATCTACTAGTTTTCCTATAGTAAGGTTTATACTTAGCAAAATCCATGCAAGTTTTACTTAGCAAAATCACTAATGCATAGTGAAAGTAATGGGATAGAAAGTATGAAGCATCACTTGCCTTTTTGGTAGGGAATGGTGGTTCACTCCTTGGTCTTGCTAGTCTCACACTTCACTACAAGTCAATCAAGCAAACACAAATTCAATTCACATTCCAAACCAAAGTCAAACAAACAATTTTTCACACACAAAGTAATAGAATCTAAGTCATGCATAAGCATGCAAAGGTTGGTTCTATTGTAAGGATGGTCTCCACTAGGCTTCTAAACTTTGTAAGTTCCAAATTGGTCATCTACCAAAATGGCAAAGTCATTTGCAAATGGGTTTTATCTATAAACCATTTTTAAATCTTTTCATCATTTTATGTGGTGAAAATTATTATTTTCAATACCATAACCTTAAGTGGTTTCACTAAATAAGTTGTTGTTTCTCAAAACTTGGTATTTATGGTCAGTAGGTTTGGTCAAAAACATTTTCTCCAAAGTTTTTACTCAAAATCATTTTCATAAACAAATCAATAGTTTTATTTAGCTAGAAATGGACTAAACCAATAAATCCATTCTAAACTTTTCCAAATCCATTTTGCAAATCATGGGTTGGTTCCTAGGGTCAGTAAGGTCACAACAAACCATTTTGCAAAAGTTTTAACCCTAAATTCAATTTTAAACAATTTTTCTACTCTAAACAAGCTCACAAAAGAATCTACAAAAACAAGCAAACTAACAGATACTATTGGCTAAACCAGAGGCATGGTTGGCTAGGTCTTGCTCTCCTGAATCCAACGACATAAAGTTTGTAATTTTTGGACGTGTAGATCCAAAGTTACAAGGGTTTGAATTTCATAACTAAATCAGATTTCAAATCTGTTTAAAACAGAACAGGGGACACGCGTCGTTATTTTACTGGTTGATACCGGTTCGGCCGGATCAGCTCTGTGGAACGTTAGATCTAAAGTGGATCGTGCGGCACAGGTTCATCCTTACCCCTTCGGTTAGTCATTCTATCCAAGCCATCAAATGCAGATCTAACAGTTTCTATTGCCCTGGCCAAATAGCAGCGGCGCTGGCGGCGGCGTCTGGTGGCGGAGCGGCCAGAAGGCGGCGGAGTTGACGTTTCAGGAAGCGAGGAAGGAGGAGAGGTGGCTCACTATGATCGCCATGGCATGGGGATGCTCAACCTGCCCTTGGTTGGTGAAGGGGCGCACGAGGACGGGCGGAATTCCTCACCGGAGTTAGGGATGGCGCCAGGAGCTTCTGTTTGTTGACGGGGACGGGGCTGTAGTCCACCAGAAAGCAAGAGAATGGTAGGGTTAGATGCGGGCGAGTGCACTGGACACAGGCGTATCATCGGAAGGACAAGGGGTGGCTAGTTACTACCTGGAGGCTTCGTCGGAGAAAGAGGCAGACGGCGGTGCTGTAGGTCGTTGTCGAAGCCGAGGTTACAGGGCACCCGCGGATGAATGACTGGCACGGGTAGATGCGCCAGGATGCGGTGAGCGTGTTCGTGTGCTCGGGGAGGAAGGAGGTGGTGTGGCTCGGCTGGATTCGACGGTGGAAGCTCGTCGGAGACAGAGCTGCTCGGGGAGAAATTGGGGCGGCCTGGGGCGTGCTTGGGGGAGGAGACAGAGGGGAAACAGAGAGGAGTCACTGGCGTTTAAATGTGCCTGGTCGCTGCGAGTTAAGGTGGCCGTGTTAAGGCGAATTCAAGCCACGAATCAAAGCCTGCAACGGCCGGCGAGGGAGGAAGAACAGGTCGTGGGGGTGGGGAAGAAGAGGGACGTGGCGGTGGGGTCCTCTGGTCAGTGAGAAAGGAAAAGGGAAAGGGGTCCAGTCGTCAGTGTCCTCGCGGTTGTGAGTTTGAGTGCGAAAACGTTTCATCAGAGGGGTGGGGAAAATGGGCTGCTGGGCTGGGGTGGGCTTTAGCTAGGCTGGGTCGGCCAGTTTCCATTTTTTTCTGTTTGATACCTTTTTCTATTTTCCAAATCAATTTCTGTTTTGAATTCTCAATCAATTTTTCAAACATTTAACCAATTCAAATAATCACCACACTTAAATAAGTTTTTGGTTCTGTTTATCAACATAAACCAAATCTCAAAATGAATTAATATTTTTATTCATTTTTAGGATCTATTTAATAATTAAATAAAATAGCCCTTTAGTTATTTAATCAAATAGGGTTGGATTTATTTAATAAAATCCTCATTTGAAATCCAAACACTTTCAAAACCAAATCAGCAGGTTTTATTTGAAAATATAAGATACTTGAAATACTTGTTTAAAATAAAATAACATTTTGTTTTAGGGTCCAATACCAATTAAATGAATAGACTTTATTCATTTAATTCAAATAGGATTTGTTTTATTGAAATCTTTATTTTGAAAACTAAATTAAAACCAAAATACTTCAGTAGGTTTTTTTTTGAGAATATAAAATATTTGGAAAACTTATTTAAAATAAATAAATAAGTTTTTGTGTTTGTTTAAAATGGGAAAAGCCTTTACTTAAATAAAATTGGATACTAAATGCTTATTATTTTATTTTAAATAAACCTTTGCTATTTTTATCAAAACAAAATGTTTTATTTTCAGAAGTTTGTCCAAGGTTTAATTTGTCTTTATAAAATAATCTTTATTTATAAAAACTCTATTTCTTTTGAAACCAAATCTTTTTATTTAAAAGATCCAAAATAGTAGTTCCAAAATATTTTATTTTCTTTTATCAAATGTTTACTCTTTTAAATTTCTTTAGGATTTTACTTGATCCAACTGGTTTGAAGTCCCAATTGAATTCAAAAAGTTTCTTCTGGCCCTGAAAATCAAACAAGTTTTATTTTATTCATTTATTTTCACATTACAAGATTTGGAAAATCTTGGGATGTGACAGGCTACCACCCTTAAAATAAATCTCGTCCCGATATTTGGGGAGGCTAGGGTTACAAGCAGGTTCAAAACAACTAGGGTACTACCACCCTTAAAAATTTTCAAACTAAATTACATGTTGGCCTTCTTGGGATCCTGGGGAAACTTCTCTGGGCAAACACCTGCATAGTGTCCTTTATTTCCATACTTGACTCATGGGCCAAGGTTGAGTTTCTCCATAGGCTTGTTCAACTTGTTCATCATATTTTCTAGACAATTGTTTGCATAGTGGCCTAGTTCCTTGCATTTGAAACACATCACTTGGCTGATATCTTTCTTTTCCTTAGGTAATAATTCTTCCTATTTGTTTCCTTGGTTCTTCTTCTTCTCTTTGGGTCTCTCCAAAGCTAGGAGTTCATCTAGTTCATGTTCTTCATAGGTGGGAGATCTTTCTCTCTTCTTGGGACATTGATCTTCATGTTCCTTGGATGCATGATTCTTGTTTCCATAAGTATTGCTAGCTTGGGTTCCTTTTAGAATAACATCTTTGTCATCCTTGTTGTCCATAGCTCTTTGGAAAAAGTTTTCTCTCATGTTGATCACTTGAGTAACTAATCCTTGCATCAATTGTGATTGAAGTTTAAAAATCTTTTGTATGGCTGGGTCTAGTCCATTGTTGTTGGCTAAAAGCTGAGTTGTCTCTTGGCTCAACTGGTTTTGCGTTGCTATGAGTTCTCTCATGTTGTCTTCTTGGTTGGTGTTGGTGTCACCATCCTTGGTGTTGGTGTCTCTTGGAGTAGTCATCTGTTTGGGTTGGGTACGGATTAGAATAGGCAAGATATTTCTAAGGAAATATTTCTAATCACACACATCACAATTCACACAAGCAATGTGCATGCAATCACAAACCAAACATTTCAATCAAACAACAAAGTCAAGCACATGCTTTTGGCAACAAAATATTTTTGTTACACCACATAAGTTGGTGTGTTTTGACTTAGCTAAAATATGGTGGTCCATCTATATGGTTCACTTGTGATCTTTCCATCATTCTTGGTTGCTTCTTCTTACATGAGATCATGGTTCCTTGAGAAAAACTTCTTGGTCAAAAACTTCAAAGTTGTTGATGGCTCCTTCTTATTTTGCATTCCCTCAGTCTCTAAATCTTGAGCAAGATTTCCTTGTCCTACTTTTAGTACTTAGTAGTATCCAAGTTGGAAGTCCTTGGTGAATATGCTGCAGATGCTGAAGTAATTAGAGTTGAAGAAGTTGAAGTCATTAGAGTTGAAGAAGTTGAAGATGTCCTTTGCACATGATGTAGTCTTTGGCCATGGTTAGGTTTTTCCATCAAGTTTGAAATAGATGAGATGTAGAGTCGAAACCAAATTGGTTGAGGAAAGAGTTTACAAGTGTTTTTGTAAATAAGTTTTTGGAATAAGACAACTCCTATTTTTCTAAGGGTTTTTGTCCAATCCTAGGGTTACAAATCCTACAGGCAACACAATGCTCTGATACCATCTTTAGAGGTCTCAACCTAATAAGGTAGATTCCTCCTGTGTTTTACAATGCTAGTCCCTGGATCAATAGCTAGCATCCACAGTTAAGATGTAATATCAAGAAACAAAGGTCATAATATAACTTTATAACCAGGAATAACATAAGTTTATTACATCAAACATAGCTCATTTGGCTATTACATTACATTGCAGCGGAATAACTATAGTCATGGGTCCTTCATCTTCAAAGTGCCACAGGCAGATGTTGGTTGAAAACTTTGTAATCCTAAACAATCAATCTTCACTAAAAACAATTAAACCAGCAACATTACAAATTACAGCCACAAGGGTCAATACATTTGAATTGTATTGGCAAGTGATACTATAATAATATAGTGGAGTCTATCATCTATATGCATTTGGCTAAGTGGAGTTGAGGCTTGCATTGCTCAAAATAGATTTTTCCTTAACATTTGAAAATACTAAGTTTTTGCTTTGACAAAATCATTTTTCTCAATCAAAGATTGAAGATCCTATACAAGGCATCTCTCAATCAAAGATTGAAGATTTCAAACAACCCTTGTTCAATCCACAAGATTTTAACTTAGAAGTTGGAGTGAAGAGATTCTTGATTGCTTCCATGTCTTGATGCTCAAATTGTCCTTTACCAGGGACATGGCTAAGTACTTAGATTTTACACTCTGCAGAGGTGGTGCACTTTCCCCACAAGACTTGGTTTCCCAAGACAAGATCTTTCAGAAGCCTTCCCTTAGACCAAAATGGACGCGTTCCAACCTATCAAACACTACCACCAACTGTCCATATGGCTAAGTTCTTGCAACCTATATGATCATGGCAGAGCCCATATTGCCAAGTGGTTGCACTTGAAGCTTCTCAACATTTGACATCTCCAATCTCTTTGTGCCTGGGTGGCATACCACAAGTGAGATACAGAAGCTAAGTCCATGGCCTTGTGAACCACTCAACCAAAAACCACCAAGCAATCCTATTCCACCCAGGTGATTCATTAACTTAGTTGTTTTATTAGACAAAATCACAAGTCCTCAGACTTAGAATATTTTTCCATAATGTGAATATATATTCCACCCATGTTTTCTATTAGCTAGGCTACGCTTGATAGTAATAGGAATCTTAACTTAGGAAGATTTCCACTAAGGTTTCATCTACTAGTTTTCCTATAGTAAGGTTTATACTTAGTAAAATCCATGCAAGTTTTACTTAGCAAAATCACTAATGCATAGTGAAAGTAATGGGATAGAAAGTATGAAGCATCACTTGCCTTTTTGGTAGGGAATGGTGGTTCACTCCTTGGTCTTGCTAGTCTCACACTTCACTACAAGTCAATCAAGCAAACACAAATTCAATTCACATTCCAAACCAAAGTCAAACAAACAATTTTTCACACACGAACTAATAGAATCTAAGTCATGCATAAGCATGCAAAGGTTGGTTCTATTGTAAGGATGGTCTCCACTAGGCTTCTAAACTTTATAAGTTCCAAATTGGTCATTTACCAAAATGGCAAAGTCATTTGCAAATGGGTTTTATCTATAAACCATTTTTAAATCTTTTCATCATTTTATGTGGTGAAAATTATTATTTTCAATACCATAACCTTAAGTGGTTTCACTAAATAAGTTGTTGTTTCTCAAAACTTGGTATTTATGGTCAGTAGGTTTGGTCAAAAACATTTTCTCCAAAGTTTTTACTCAAAATCATTTTCATAAACAAATCAATAGTTTTATTTAGCTAGAAATGGACTAAACCAATAAATCCATTCTAAACTTTTCCAAATCCATTTTGCAAATCATGGGTTGGTTCCTAGGGTCAGTAAGGTCACAACAAACCATTTTGCAAAAGTTTTAACCCTAAATTCAATTTTAAACAATTTTTCTACTCTAAACAAGCTCACAAAAGAATCTACAAAAA
This sequence comes from Avena atlantica, assembly GCA_910589765.1. Lineage (NCBI taxonomy): Eukaryota > Viridiplantae > Streptophyta > Magnoliopsida > Poales > Poaceae > Avena > Avena atlantica. Next base: position 24,272 of record CAJUWN010001351.1, on the reverse strand, counting down.
CAAGCAAACTAACAGATACTATTGGCTAAACCAGAGGCATGGTTGGCTAGGTCTTGCTCTCCTGAATCCAACGACATAAAGTTTGTAATTTTTGGACGTGTAGATCCAAAGTTACAAGGGTTTGAATTTCATAACTAAATCAGATTTCAAATCTGTTTAAAACAGAACAGGGGACACGCGTCGTTATTTTACTGGTTGATACCGGTTCGGCCGGATCAGCTCTGTGGAACGTTAGATCTAAAGTGGATCGTGCGGCACAGGTTCATCCTTACCCCTTCGGTTAGTCATTCTATCCAAGCCATCAAATGCAGATCTAACAGTTTCTATTGCCCTGGCCAAATAGCAGCGGCGCTGGCGGCGGCGTCTGGTGGCGGAGCGGCCAGAAGGCGGCGGAGTTGACGTTTCAGGAAGCGAGGAAGGAGGAGAGGTGGCTCACTATGATCGCCATGGCATGGGGATGCTCAACCTGCCCTTGGTTGGTGAAGGGGCGCACGAGGACGGGCGGAATTCCTCACCGGAGTTAGGGATGGCGCCAGGAGCTTCTGTTTGTTGACGGGGACGGGGCTGTAGTCCACCAGAAAGCAAGAGAATGGTAGGGTTAGATGCGGGCGAGTGCACTGGACACAGGCGTATCATCGGAAGGACAAGGGGTGGCTAGTTACTACCTGGAGGCTTCGTCGGAGAAAGAGGCAGACGGCGGTGCTGTAGGTCGTTGTCGAAGCCGAGGTTACAGGGCACCCGCGGATGAATGACTGGCACGGGTAGATGCGCCAGGATGCGGTGAGCGTGTTCGTGTGCTCGGGGAGGAAGGAGGTGGTGTGGCTCGGCTGGATTCGACGGTGGAAGCTCGTCGGAGACAGAGCTGCTCGGGGAGAAATTGGGGCGGCCTGGGGCGTGCTTGGGGGAGGAGACAGAGGGGAAACAGAGAGGAGTCACTGGCGTTTAAATGTGCCTGGTCGCTGCGAGTTAAGGTGGCCGTGTTAAGGCGAATTCAAGCCACGAATCAAAGCCTGCAACGGCCGGCGAGGGAGGAAGAACAGGTCGTGGGGTGGGGAAGAAGAGGGACGTGGCGGTGGGGTCCTCTGGTCAGTGAGAAAGGAAAAGGGAAAGGGGTCCAGTCGTCAGTGTCCTCGCGGTTGTGAGTTTGAGTGCGAAAACGTTTCATCAGAGGGGTGGGGAAAATGGGCTGCTGGGCTGGGGTGGGCTTTAGCTAGGCTGGGTCGGCCAGTTTCCATTTTTTTCTGTTTGATACCTTTTTCTATTTTCCAAATCAATTTCTGTTTTGAATTCTCAATCAATTTTTCAAACATTTAACCAATTCAAATAATCACCACACTTAAATAAGTTTTTGGTTCTGTTTATCAACATAAACCAAATCTCAAAATGAATTAATATTTTTATTCATTTTTAGGATCTATTTAATAATTAAATAAAATAGCCCTTTAGTTATTTAATCAAATAGGGTTGGATTTATTTAATAAAATCCTCATTTGAAATCCAAACACTTTCAAAACCAAATCAGCAGGTTTTATTTGAAAATATAAGATACTTGAAATACTTGTTTAAAATAAAATAACATTTTGTTTTAGGGTCCAATACCAATTAAATGAATAGACTTTATTCATTTAATTCAAATAGGATTTGTTTTATTGAAATCTTTATTTTGAAAACTAAATTAAAACCAAAATACTTCAGTAGGTTTTTTTTTGAGAATATAAAATATTTGGAAAACTTATTTAAAATAAATAAATAAGTTTTTGTGTTTGTTTAAAATGGGAAAAGCCTTTACTTAAATAAAATTGGATACTAAATGCTTATTATTTTATTTTAAATAAACCTTTGCTATTTTTATCAAAACAAAATGTTTTATTTTCAGAAGTTTGTCCAAGGTTTAATTTGTCTTTATAAAATAATCTTTATTTATAAAAACTCTATTTCTTTTGAAACCAAATCTTTTTATTTAAAAGATCCAAAATAGTAGTTCCAAAATATTTTATTTTCTTTTATCAAATGTTTACTCTTTTAAATTTCTTTAGGATTTTACTTGATCCAACTGGTTTGAAGTCCCAATTGAATTCAAAAAGTTTCTTCTGGCCCTGAAAATCAAACAAGTTTTATTTTATTCATTTATTTTCACATTACAAGATTTGGAAAATCTTGGGATGTGACAGGCTACCACCCTTAAAATAAATCTCGTCCCGATATTTGGGGAGGCTAGGGTTACAAGCAGGTTCAAAACAACTAGGGTACTACCACCCTTAAAAATTTTCAAACTAAATTACATGTTGGCCTTCTTGGGATCCTGGGGAAACTTCTCTGGGCAAACACCTGCATAGTGTCCTTTATTTCCATACTTGACTCATGGGCCAAGGTTGAGTTTCTCCATAGGCTTGTTCAACTTGTTCATCATATTTTCTAGACAATTGTTTGCATAGTGGCCTAGTTCCTTGCATTTGAAACACATCACTTGGCTGATATCTTTCTTTTCCTTAGGTAATAATTCTTCCTATTTGTTTCCTTGGTTCTTCTTCTTCTCTTTGGGTCTCTCCAAAGCTAGGAGTTCATCTAGTTCATGTTCTTCATAGGTGGGAGATCTTTCTCTCTTCTTGGGACATTGATCTTCATGTTCCTTGGATGCATGATTCTTGTTTCCATAAGTATTGCTAGCTTGGGTTCCTTTTAGAATAACATCTTTGTCATCCTTGTTGTCCATAGCTCTTTGGAAAAAGTTTTCTCTCATGTTGATCACTTGAGTAACTAATCCTTGCATCAATTGTGATTGAAGTTTAAAAATCTTTTGTATGGCTGGGTCTAGTCCATTGTTGTTGGCTAAAAGCTGAGTTGTCTCTTGGCTCAACTGGTTTTGCGTTGCTATGAGTTCTCTCATGTTGTCTTCTTGGTTGGTGTTGGTGTCACCATCCTTGGTGTTGGTGTCTCTTGGAGTAGTCATCTGTTTGGGTTGGGTACGGATTAGAATAGGCAAGATATTTCTAAGGAAATATTTCTAATCACACACATCACAATTCACACAAGCAATGTGCATGCAATCACAAACCAAACATTTCAATCAAACAACAAAGTCAAGCACATGCTTTTGGCAACAAAATATTTTTGTTACACCACATAAGTTGGTGTGTTTTGACTTAGCTAAAATATGGTGGTCCATCTATATGGTTCACTTGTGATCTTTCCATCATTCTTGGTTGCTTCTTCTTACATGAGATCATGGTTCCTTGAGAAAAACTTCTTGGTCAAAAACTTCAAAGTTGTTGATGGCTCCTTCTTATTTTGCATTCCCTCAGTCTCTAAATCTTGAGCAAGATTTCCTTGTCCTACTTTTAGTACTTAGTAGTATCCAAGTTGGAAGTCCTTGGTGAATATGCTGCAGATGCTGAAGTAATTAGAGTTGAAGAAGTTGAAGTCATTAGAGTTGAAGAAGTTGAAGATGTCCTTTGCACATGATGTAGTCTTTGGCCATGGTTAGGTTTTTCCATCAAGTTTGAAATAGATGAGATGTAGAGTCGAAACCAAATTGGTTGAGGAAAGAGTTTACAAGTGTTTTTGTAAATAAGTTTTTGGAATAAGACAACTCCTATTTTTCTAAGGGTTTTTGTCCAATCCTAGGGTTACAAATCCTACAGGCAACACAATGCTCTGATACCATCTTTAGAGGTCTCAACCTAATAAGGTAGATTCCTCCTGTGTTTTACAATGCTAGTCCCTGGATCAATAGCTAGCATCCACAGTTAAGATGTAATATCAAGAAACAAAGGTCATAATATAACTTTATAACCAGGAATAACATAAGTTTATTACATCAAACATAGCTCATTTGGCTATTACATTACATTGCAGCGGAATAACTATAGTCATGGGTCCTTCATCTTCAAAGTGCCACAGGCAGATGTTGGTTGAAAACTTTGTAATCCTAAACAATCAATCTTCACTAAAAACAATTAAACCAGCAACATTACAAATTACAGCCACAAGGGTCAATACATTTGAATTGTATTGGCAAGTGATACTATAATAATATAGTGGAGTCTATCATCTATATGCATTTGGCTAAGTGGAGTTGAGGCTTGCATTGCTCAAAATAGATTTTTCCTTAACATTTGAAAATACTAAGTTTTTGCTTTGACAAAATCATTTTTCTCAATCAAAGATTGAAGATCCTATACAAGGCATCTCTCAATCAAAGATTGAAGATTTCAAACAACCCTTGTTCAATCCACAAGATTTTAACTTAGAAGTTGGAGTGAAGAGATTCTTGATTGCTTCCATGTCTTGATGCTCAAATTGTCCTTTACCAGGGACATGGCTAAGTACTTAGATTTTACACTCTGCAGAGGTGGTGCACTTTCCCCACAAGACTTGGTTTCCCAAGACAAGATCTTTCAGAAGCCTTCCCTTAGACCAAAATGGACGCGTTCCAACCTATCAAACACTACCACCAACTGTCCATATGGCTAAGTTCTTGCAACCTATATGATCATGGCAGAGCCCATATTGCCAAGTGGTTGCACTTGAAGCTTCTCAACATTTGACATCTCCAATCTCTTTGTGCCTGGGTGGCATACCACAAGTGAGATACAGAAGCTAAGTCCATGGCCTTGTGAACCACTCAACCAAAAACCACCAAGCAATCCTATTCCACCCAGGTGATTCATTAACTTAGTTGTTTTATTAGACAAAATCACAAGTCCTCAGACTTAGAATATTTTTCCATAATGTGAATATATATTCCACCCATGTTTTCTATTAGCTAGGCTACGCTTGATAGTAATAGGAATCTTAACTTAGGAAGATTTCCACTAAGGTTTCATCTACTAGTTTTCCTATAGTAAGGTTTATACTTAGTAAAATCCATGCAAGTTTTACTTAGCAAAATCACTAATGCATAGTGAAAGTAATGGGATAGAAAGTATGAAGCATCACTTGCCTTTTTGGTAGGGAATGGTGGTTCACTCCTTGGTCTTGCTAGTCTCACACTTCACTACAAGTCAATCAAGCAAACACAAATTCAATTCACATTCCAAACCAAAGTCAAACAAACAATTTTTCACACACGAACTAATAGAATCTAAGTCATGCATAAGCATGCAAAGGTTGGTTCTATTGTAAGGATGGTCTCCACTAGGCTTCTAAACTTTATAAGTTCCAAATTGGTCATTTACCAAAATGGCAAAGTCATTTGCAAATGGGTTTTATCTATAAACCATTTTTAAATCTTTTCATCATTTTATGTGGTGAAAATTATTATTTTCAATACCATAACCTTAAGTGGTTTCACTAAATAAGTTGTTGTTTCTCAAAACTTGGTATTTATGGTCAGTAGGTTTGGTCAAAAACATTTTCTCCAAAGTTTTTACTCAAAATCATTTTCATAAACAAATCAATAGTTTTATTTAGCTAGAAATGGACTAAACCAATAAATCCATTCTAAACTTTTCCAAATCCATTTTGCAAATCATGGGTTGGTTCCTAGGGTCAGTAAGGTCACAACAAACCATTTTGCAAAAGTTTTAACCCTAAATTCAATTTTAAACAATTTTTCTACTCTAAACAAGCTCACAAAAGAATCTACAAAAACAAGCAAACTAATAGATACTATTGGCTAAACCAGAGGCATGGTTGGCTAGGTCTTGCTCTCCTGAATCCAACGACATAAAGTTTGTAATTTTTGGACGTGTAGATCCAAAGTTACAAGGGTTTGAATTTCATAACTAAATCAGATTTCAAATCTGTTTAAAAGAGAACAGGGGACACGCGTCGTTATTTTACTGGTTGATACCGGTTCGGCCGGATCAGCTCTGTGGAACATTAGATCTAAAGTGGATCGTGCGGCACAGGTTCATCCTTACCCCTTCGGTTAGTCATTCTATCCAAGCCATCAAATGCAGATCTAACGATTTCTATTGCCCTGGCCAAATAGCAGCGGCGCTGGCGGCGGCGTCTGGTGGCGGAGCGGCCAGAAGGCGGCGGAGTTGACGTTTCAGGAAGCGAGGAAGGAGGAGAGGTGGCTCACTATGATCGCCATGGCATGGGGATGCTCAACCTGCCCTTGGTTGGTGAAGGGGCGCACGAGGACGGGCGGAATTCCTCACCGGAGTTAGGGCTGGCACCAGGAGCTTCTGTTTGTTGACGGGGACGGGGCTGTAGTCCTCCAGAAAGCAAGAGAATGGTAGGGTTAGATGCGGGCGAGTGCACTGGACACAGGCGTATCATCGGAAGGACAAGGGGTGGCTAGATACTACCTAGAGGCTTCGTCCGAGAAAGAGGCAGACGGCGGTGCTGCAGGTCGTCGTCGAAGCCGAGGTTACAGGGCACCCACGGATGAATGACTGGCACGGGAAGATGCGCCAGGATGCAGTGAGCGTGTTCGTGTGCTCGGGGAGGTAGGAGGTGGTGTGGCTCGGCTGGATTTGACGGTGGAAGCTCGTCGGAGACAGAGTTGCTCGAGGAGAAATTGGGGCGGCCTGGGGGCGTGCTTGGGGGAGGAGACAGAGGGGAAACGGAGAGGAGTCACTGGCGTTTAAATGTGCATGGTCGCTGCGAGTTAAGGTGGCCGTGTTAAGGCGAATTCAAGCCACGAATCAAAGCCTGCAACGGCCGGCGAGGGAGGAAGAACAGGTCGGAGGGGTGGGGAAGAAGAGGGACGTGGCGGTGGGGTCCTCTGGTCAGTGAGAAAGGGAAAGGGAACGGGGTCCAGTCGTCAGTGTCCTCGCAGTTGTGAGTTTGAGTGCGAAAACGTTTCGTCAGAGGGTGGGGAAAATGGGCTGCTGGGCTGGGGTGGGCTTTAGCTGGGCTGGGTCTGCCAGTTTCCATTTTTTTCTGTTTGATACCTTTTTCTATTTTCCAAATCAATTTCTGTTTTGAATTCTCAATCAATTTTTCAAACATTCAACCAATTCAAATAATCACCACACTTAAATAAGTTTTTGGTTCTGTTTATCAACATAAACCAAATCTCAAAATGAATTAATATTTTTATTCATTTTTAGGATCTATTTAATAATTAAATAAAATAGCCCTTTAGTTATTTAATCAAATAGGGTTGGATTTATTTAATAAAATCCTCATTTGAAATCCAAACACTTTCAAAACCAAATCAGTAGGTTTTATTAGATAATATAAGATACTTGAAATACTTGTTTAAAATAAAATAACATTTTATTTTAGGGTCCAATACCAATTAAATGAATAGACCTTATTCATTTAATTCAAATAGGATTTGTTTTATTGAAATCTTTATTTTGAAAACTAAAATAAAACCAAAATACTTCAGTAGGTTTTTATTTGAGAATATAAAATATTTGGAAAACTTATTTAAAATAAATAAATAAGTTTTTGTGTTTGTTTAAAATGGGAAAAGCCTTTACTTAAATAAAATTGGATATTAAATCCTTATTATTTTATTTTAAATAAACCTTTGCTATTTTTATCAAAACAAAATGTTTTATTTTCAGAAGTTTGTCCAAGGTTTAATTTGGCTTTATAAAATAATCTTTATTTATAAAACTTCTATTTCTTTTGAAACCAAATCTTTTTATTTAAAAGATCCAAAATAGTATTTCCAAAATATTTTATTTTCTTTTATCAAATGTTTACTCTTTTAAATTTCTTTAGGATTTTATTTGATTCAACTGGTTTGAAGTCCCAATTGAATTCAAAAAGTTTCTTCTAGCCCTGAAAATCAAACAAGTTTTATTTTATTCATTTATTTTCACATTACAAGATTTGGAAAATCTTGGGATGTGACAACCGCGCTAATGCAATCTCAGTAATCATCTCCCCCCCCCCTTACTCCCTAGAATCGCCGTACCACATCTTCCAGAGCGCGCCGCCACCACTCGCCGCCGCCAGCGCCGCCAGTTAGATCTAGATCGTAGTGATAGGATAGTTTCACTTAACAAAGGGGTATGCGATGATCTGAGCCGCACAGATCCCTTTTAATCCTACTGTCTGTATCGCTTGATCCAAACGAAATGGTACCAGCGAATAAGATTTAACCACGTGTCCAGTGTTTTGTTTTAAAAACAGAAAAGGTTCTATTAGATGTTAGAGTTTGTAAAATTCATAACTTCTGGTCCACACATCCAAATTTTATATCAATGGAATCAGCAAAACAACTACTTTCCAACCATGCACTTTGTTTAGTAAATTTCTTCTGTTAAATTGGTTGTTTTTGGAGAAACTTGTGTAGACATAATTGTTGGAGATATGCCCTAGAGGCAATAATAAATGTAGTTATTATTATATCTTTGTGTTTATGATAAATGTTTACATTCATGCTATAATAGTATTAACAAGGAAACATTGATACTTGTGTGATTTGTAGACTTAATTTGAAGTCCCTAGTATAGCCTCTATACTTCATTAGCTTGTTGGTTGATAAATGATTGTGGCTTCCCTATCATGAACATTGAGATGTTATCAACAACAAGATCATATCGTTAGGAGAATGATATGGTGGACATACTCCTATAGATAAGCATAGCATAAAGATCTAGTCATTTCAATAGTTCAATTGCTATATGCTTTCTGATACATAGTAACCTAATTCCTTCGACCATGAGATCATGCATATCACCTTTACCGGATGGATGCTTTGATGACATCAAACACTACACCGTAACTGGGTGGCTATAAAGGTGGCATTGAGTGTTCGGAAAGTATTGGTTGAAACACATGGATCGAGAGTGGGATTTGTCCATCCATATGACGGATAGATATACTCTGGGCCCTCTCGGTGGAATGTCATCCAATTAGCTTGCAAGCATGTGACTGGATCACAAGGGATCACATATCACGGGAACGAGAAAAGAGTACTTATCGGTAACGAGGTTGAACTAGGTATGCAGAGATACCGACGATCATAACCTCGGATAAGTAAACTATCGTGAGACAAAGGGAAATTGGTATCGTATGTAAGTGGTTCATTCGATCGCAAAGTAATCGTAGAAATATGTGGGAGCCATATGAATTTCCAGATTCCTCTATTGGTTATTGTTCGGAGAAGTGTTTCGATCATGTTCGCATAATTCACGAACCGTAGGGAGACACACTTAAGGATTCGACGTTGTTTGAGTAGTTATGGTATTATGAGAAAGAGACCGAATGTTGTTCGGAGTCTCGGATGGGATCCGGGATATCACGAGGTGATCCGGAATGGTCCGGAGAATAAGATTCATATAAGTAAAGTCCCGTTTCGGAGTTCGGGAATGATTCCGGTGTTTTCATCAGGAATGTTCTAGAAGGTTCCGGAATGTCCGGAACTCCGGAGGGGAAGGGGTACATGAATGTGTCATTGCATATTGGAATGATTGCATCATGTACTTAGTGTTCTCTCTGTTCCAAATAAAGGATTAAATTGAATCCTTAATTGAAAAGTCAAATAGCAAGTTTGAAAAGTCAAACGGCTAAAACAGGAAAGAGAGGGAAAGAGGAAAGAGGGAAACCGAGTTGGGGAGGGAGACCCTCCTCCAACCGGCGCGCCTCCTCCAAGATGAGTTGGGGAGGGACTCCCCTCCCTCCCCATGGCGCGGCCGGCCCCTCCACCTATAAAAGGAGGGGCAGGGCTCCCTCCTTTAGACACACAAGTTCCTATCCTCTAAATCTAAACCCTAGCCCTAGACCCCGGTTTAGAGCCGCTTTGGTTTAGAGATTCTAATTGCACTAGCTTTCGGATTAGAGCCTTCTAATTGGTGTGTCTAAACCCTAGACCACTAAAGCTCTCTCATACTCCACCATACTCGCTCCGGCTTAAGGCGAAGCCCTGCGGGATCTCCCCTCTACTTCCGGTACCACGCCGTTGTGCTGCCGGAATCGCGAGGAGAGTGCTACAACCTCCGCTGCCTGCTGGAACAAGGGAGAGGAAGGTCTTCGTCGAGTACCAAACGTGTGACCGACTGCGGGAGCGCTGCCGGAACGCAGCGCCGGAAGGATCGTCTACACGATCTTGAGATCGGGAAGAGTAAGACTACATCACCCACGAGAATCCGCTCTCGTTAAACACTTTGGAATCTTCGAGGGTAAGTTATTCCATCGACTCGTTGCTACAATCTAGTAGATAGATCTTGGCTTGTTTGTTTGTATGCGATAGAAAATTTTTGTTTTCCATGCTACGAATCCCTACAATAATTTGAATATAAAAATTATTCTAGAAATGTTTTTAGGGTAAAATATTTTGTAAATGATTTTTTTGAACCTACTAACCATAGAAACCAACTTATGGATTTAAAAGTCTATTTTGTGAAGCTAAAGAATAAATCTTTTGAATAAAAGCATTTCTAGATAAATAAAAATTGTTGAATATATTTTAAAATGCTTTTTGAGTAAAACCTTTGGAAGATGGTTTGATTTAAACTCTCTGACCCTAAACACCAAGTTTTAGGATTTAAAAATATATTTGATGAACCCTATAAATTACTACTTTGCTAAAAAGCATTTTCAACAACATAAAATATTACTTTGGTATAAAAATGGTTTATAGGTAAAACCTTTTGCAAATGGTTCCAATATTAAACACTTGACCTTAAAACACTAACACTTGTGTTTAATAATATATTTGGCAAACACTAGAAAATATTACTTCGATTTAGATCATTTCTAGCAAAACAAAAATGATTTAAATGGACTTTTCACTAACTTGATATCCAATGGTTTTTCCACTTTTATAAATGACCAATATGTGTTTTAAAATGTTTATAGCCTATTAGAAACCACTTTTCCAAATAAAAAACTTTGGCATGCTTGCATGCATTGCTTTGTTTTTATTATTTTATGTGATGATTGCTTGAATGGTAGATTGAATATTTGCTTGCTTGACTGAATTGTAGTGGAATTTGAAGAGTGTGACTATTGCAAGATCAAGGAGTAAACTTTTAATTCTCTACCAAAAAGGCAAGTGATGCTTCATACGTTTGTCCCATTATTTTCACTATGCATTAGTGATATTTCTAAGTAGGACTTGCATGGAATTTTTTTGATAAGTATAAACTATGCCATGGGAAATCCTAGTAGATGAAACCTTAGTAGAATTTTTCCTAAGTCAAGATTCCTACTACTATCATGCTTAGCCTAGCTAGTAGAAAACAAGGGTGAATTATATTCATGCTATGGAATATTTCTAAGTCAAGGACTTGTGTTTTGTTTAATAACACAACTAAGTGAATGAATCACCTGGGTGGAAAGGGACTTGCTTGGTGGTTTTTGGTTGAGTGGTTACACAAGGCCCATTTCTATGGTTTACCTTGTGTATCTCACTTGTGAATTGCCACCCAGGAACAAAGAGATTTGAGATGTCAAATGTTGTGAAGCTTCAAGTGCAGCCACTTGGCATTATGGGCTCTGCCTGGATCATATAGGTTGCAATAACTTAGCCAAATGGACAGTTGGTGGTAGGGGATGATACGTTGGAACGCGTCCATTCTGGTCTAAGGGAATGCTTCTGAAAGATCTTGTCTTGGTGAAACCAAGTCTTGTGGGGAAAGTGCACCACCTTTGCAGAGTGTAAAATCTAAGTACTTAGCCATGTCCCTGGCAAAGGACAATTTGAGCATCAAGACATGGAATCTATCAATAAATCTCCTCATCCCAATTTCTAAGTTAAAAACTTGTGGTTGAACAAGGGTTGAAGGATCACCAATTTCTATTGGGGGATGCCTTGGGTGATTTTTGCCAAACAAAAACTTAGTGTTTTAAAATGATAAGGAAAATCTATTTTGAGCAAAGCAAGCCGAAGCTCCACTTAGCCAAATGCATATGGATGATAGATACCACTATACTACCATAGTATCACTTGCCAATACAATTCAAATGTATTGACCCTTGTGGCTGTAACTTATTATGTTGCAGGTTTGTTTGATGTTAGTGAAGTATTTTGATTAGGATTACAAGTATACAACCAACATGATTGTCTGTGGCACTTTGAAGTAGAAGGACTCCAGGCTATAGTTATTTCTGCTGCATTGCAATGAGATAGCCAAATGAGCTATGTAAGATGTAATAAATTATTTTACTCCTGGTTATAAAGTTGTATTATGACCCTTGTGTCTCGATATTACATATTAATTGTGGATGCTAGCTACTAATCTAGGGACTAGAATTGTAAACACAGGGATCTCTACCTTATTAAAGGTTGAGACCTCTACAGATGGTATCAGAGCACCGTGTTCCTGTAGGATTGTAACCCTAGGATTGGACAAAACCCGTTAGAAAAATAAGAGTTGTAGTTGTTCTAAAACTTATTTACAAACAATCTTGTAAACTCTTTCCTCAACCTTTTGGTTTGATTTCTACATCTCCTCTGTTTCAACTTGATGGATAAAACCTCAACCATGAGCAGAGACTTCAACATGATCAAAGGACCTCACCAACTCAAATGACTCCAACTTGGACATCACTAAAGACTACAAGTGAGACAAGAAATATTACTCAAGACTTGAAGACTAAGGAAGCACAACTTAGAAGGAATCATCATCACCTTCGAAGTTTTATGACAAAGATACAAGAATTGGTCCAAGGAAACCATGATCTTGTTCATGAAGAAACAACTAAGAAGAATGGAATGACCTCAATAAAACCATATAGTTGGACCACCATATTTAGTTTAGATCAAACCCACCAACTTATGTGGTGTAGCAAAAATATTTTGTTGCCTAAAAATGTGCTTGAAACTTGTTGTTTGAGTGGAATGTTTGTCTGTGATTGCTTGCACATTGCTTGTGTGAATTGTGATGTGTGTGATTAGAATTATTTCCTTAGAAATCTTTGCCTATTCTAATCCCAATCCAACCCAAACATATGACTACTCCAAGAAACTCCAACATCAAGAATGGTGACAACCACAACAACCAAGAGATGCACATGAGAGAACAACTACTAGCAAATCAAACCCAGTTGAATAAAATGACAACTCAGTTTTTAGCCAACAACAATGAGTTATACCCAACCATGCAAAAGTTTTTGGAAATCCAATCCCAATTGTTGCAAGGGATGACCACTCAAATGATCAACATGAAAGACAACATTTCCCAAGGAGTTTGTGATAACAATGATGTCAAGGATGATAATATAGAAGGAACTCAAGCTTGCAATATTTGTGGAGACATGGACCACACTTCCAAAGAGCATGAATATCAATGCCCTAATTGTGAAGAAAAACATCCAACAAAGCAATGCCCCACATCTCAAGCTACTTGTTTCCTATGTGAAGGAAATAATCATGTCCCTATCCAATACCCCATCTATTCCATAGTTCAACAAAGGAAACAAGGTTGAGTGCATCAACAGTTTGTAAACCACCATGAGGGAACAACTTCTATCAAGAAGGATGAAGACAAAGGAAAATCTCAGCTTGCACCTCCATGCAATATGACTCACATTGATGGATAGAAGAAGAAACATATGTATTATCCAAGGAAACGATTAAGGAGACAAGGAGACTTTCCCACCTTTGAGGTGAGATATGAAGAACATGAACTAGAAGAACTCCTAGCTTTGGAGAAACCCAAGAAGAAGAAGGACAAAAGCCAAGTGCAATGTTGCCATTGCAAAGAGATGGGACACTATGCCAATGAATGTCCAGAGAAGAAGAAGAAGTATAAGGATGTAGGGTCCCCAATCTTAGATAAGATAGAGCCTCCTGTGTTTACAATGCTAGTCCCTGGATCAATAGCTAGCATCCACAGTTAAGATGTAATATCAAGAAACAAAGGTCATAATATAACTTTATAACCAGGAACAACATAGATATATTACATCTTACATAGCTCATATGGCTATTACATTATATTGCAGCGGAATAACTATGGTCAAGTCGTCCTTCATCTTCAAAGTGCCACAGGCAGATGTTGGTTGTAGACTTTGTAATCCTAAACAAACAATCTTCACTAAAATCAATCAAACCTGCAACATACAAGTTACAGCCACAAAGGGTCAATACATTTGAATTGTATTGGCAAGTGATACTATGGTAGTATAGTGGAGTCTATCATCTATATGCATTTGGCTAAGTGGAGTTGAGGCTTGCATTGCTCAAAATAGATTTTTCTTATCATTTTGAAAATACTAAGTTTTTGTTTTGACAAATTACTTTCCAAGGCATCTACCAATCAAAGACTGAAGATACTTTCCAAGGCATCCACCAATCAAAGACTGAAGTGCTTGGCAAAACCATTTTTCTCAATCAAAGATTTCAAGATCCTTGTACCAAGCCATCTCTCCATCAATGATTGAAGAATTCAAACAACCCTTGTTCAAACCACAAGATTTTAATTTAGAAATTAGAATGATGAGATTCTTGATTGCTTCCATGTCTTGATGCTCAAAATGTCCTTTACCAGGGACATGGCTAAGTACTTAGATTTTACACTCTGCAGAGGTGGTGCACTTTACCCACAAGACTTGGTTTCCCAAGACAAAATCTTTCAGAAGCCTTCCCTTAGACCAAAATGGACGCGTTCCAACCTATCAAACACTACCACCCACTGTCCATTTGGCTAAGTTCTTGCAACCTATATGATTATGGCAGAGCCCATATTGCCAAGTGGTTGCACTTGAAGCTTCTCAACATTTGACATCTCAAATCCCTTTGTTTCCTGGGTGGCCATCCACAAGTGAGATACACAATCCAAGCCTATGGCATTGTGAACCACTCAACCATTCTCCACCAAGCAAGCCCATTCCACCCAGGTGATTCATTAACTTAGTTGTTTTTTATTAGACAAAATCACAAGTCCTTTAGACTTAGAATATTTTTCCATAGTGTGAATATATTTTCCACCCATGTTTTCTATTAGCTAGGCTAAGCTTGGTAGTAGTAGGAAACTTAACTTAGGAAAAATCCTAATAAGGATTCATCTACTAGGTTTTCCTATAGCAAGATCTATACTTAGCAAAATCCATGCAAGTTTTACTTAGCAAAATTACTAATGCATAGTGAAAGTAATAGGACATAAGTATGAAGCATCACTTGCCTTTTGGTAGAGTATAGGTTCACTTCTTGATATTTGCAACAATCATATTCTTCAAGTCACTACAAATCAATCAAGCAAGGCACAAACTCAATCTACCAATCAACCAAACAACACACATAAATAACAAAGTCAAAGAAATGCATGCAAGCATGCCAAGCTTTGTTTTGTTTGAAAAAGTGGTTCCTAGTGGGTCATAGACATTTGGGTACATCTAATGATCATTTCCTAAAGTGGCCAAGTCATTTGCAAAAGGTTTCACTTTAAAACCATTTTTCAAAACAAAGTGTTATTTTATGTGGTGTAGAAATATTTTTATTAAGGCATTAGCCTATAGGGTTCACCAAATGAGTTGCTATTGCAAAACTTGGTGTTTTGGGTCAGTAGGGTTGGTTTAAAACCATTTTCCTCCAAAGTTCTTTACTCATGATCATTTCCATAAACAATCCATTATTTTTATTTGGCTAGAAATTGGCTAAGTCAAATAATTTAACCTAAATTTTACAAAAATCATTTCTAACACCAAGGGTTGGTTCCTAGGGTCAGTAAGGTCACAACAATCCATTTTGCAAAGGTTTTATTCCAAAAATCATTTTTAAACAATTTTTATACTCTAAACAAGCTCACAAAAGTTTCTGCAAATTCAAACAAGCTAACAGATACTATTTGCTAAACTAAGGCCATGGTTGGCTAGGGCTTGTTCTCCTGAATTCACTGATATAAAATTTGTCAATTTTGGACGTGTGGATCAAAAGATATAAGGGTTTGAAGTTTGCAAAAGTTTCTGTTTTCAAATTCTGTTTTAAATAGAATAGCAGACATGTGTCCTAATCCTACTCGCTGATACCGTTTCGGTTGGATCAAGCGTCGAGAGGCGTTGGATCTAACTCAAATCGTGCGGTCCAGAGGACATACCTCTTCGCGTTAAGTGATTCTGTCCAGTGCGTCCGATCTAGATCTAACGGCTGTGGGGTGCTCGACCATAGACGGGCGGCGCTGCGGCGGCTGCTGGCGGCGGCGAGGTCAGTCGGCGGCGGCGCTAATGAAATAGGACGCGAGGAAGAAGGGGAGGATGATCACCAGGCTCAGGAGAATACGGCGATGCTCAACGTGCTGCTGGTTCGACGAGGGGCACTCTGGAGTGGGCTCGATTTCTCGCCGGAGTTGGTACTGGCGACGGACGTGCTCGGTCGAGGTCGAAGATGGCTCTGTGGTTCACCAGAAGGCAAGAAAGGATCGTGATCAGATGCAGGGGGCCACGGAAATGACGTGTGCATGAACGAGAGGGGTCGGGGTGGTCTAGAATTACCGGAGGAGCTCGTCGGAGAATGGAAAACGCGGCGGCGTTCGAAAGTTTGTCGTAGCCGAGGCTCTGGGGCGCCTGCGGTCAAATGGGTGGTACGGGGAGGAAGGTCTGGGAGTGGGGAAGCTGCCAGGGTGCTCGGGGGGGCTCGGGGTGGTGTGTGCTGGTCGGATTTTGGCGAGGAAGGTCGTCGGAGACAGGGAAGTGTCTGGCAAAATTCTTCGGCCTGGAGGCGCGCTTGAGGGAGGGGTCAGAGGGGAAACGGAGAGGGGAGGAAGACGATTAAATGGGCGTGATCACTGCAGGATTAACTCGCAGCATTAAGGTGAATTAAGCTAGAGGATTCAATGGCAGAACGGGGAAGAACGGTCACAGAGGGTGAGAGAGAAGAACAATGGTGTGGGGTCGTCTTGTCAGCGAGTGAGAGAGAGGGAGAAGAGGGGGCCACCGTTCCGTCTCTGTCTGAGTAAGTTTCTGAGTAAGAAAAGAAACTCTTCGGGGGAGGGGAGAAATCTGGGCTGGACTGTTGGGCTGGGCCTCGTTGGGCTGGTCTGTTTCCTCTATTTTTTTCTGTCTATTTGTTTTATTCTTTTCTAATTCTTTTTCTGTTTAGAAATTCAAACAACCAAACACATTCAAAAGATTCAAACAATCATCAATGCTTTTCAAATATGAATTTGGTTCTGCTTAACATCATAATTCACATTCTAGAATAAAATATTGTCTTAAATCTTTTTATGTTCCATTTATTAATTTAAATAAATGGATCATTAGTTATTTAATAAAATAAGGTTTGTTTTAATTAATAAAATTTTCATTTAAGACCCAAATGTTTTCAAAACCCAATCAGTAGGTTTTATTTGGAAATAAAGAATATTTGGAAAACTTGTTTAAAATAATATAATCCTTTTACTTTAGGGTCCATTAACAATTAAATAAAATGGGTCTTAGTTATTAAATCAAATAGAGTTTGATTTTATTAATAAAATCTTTATTTGAAACCTAAATATTTTCAAAAAATCAAATCAGTAGGTATCATTTGGAAGTAAATAATACTTGGATACTTGTTTAAAACAAACTATTATTTTACTTTAGGGTCCAATAATAATTAAATAAAAAGAGCTTTAGTAAATAACTCAAATAGGATTTGTTTATTTAAATATTTTATTTTGGAATCTAAAATTGTACCAAAGTCATTCAGTAGGTTTTATTTGAGAATACAAAGTACTTGGAAAACTTATTTAATTTAAAAAAATAAGTTTTGATGGTTTATAAATGATAGAACCTTTATTAATAAATCTTGGATATTAAATCCTTATTAATTTATTTTAAATAAACCTTTGCTAATTTTATTTAGAACAAAATGTTTTAGTTCCAAAGCTTGGCCAAGTTTTAATTTGGCTTTATAAAATAATCCTTATTTGTAAAACTTCTATTTCATTTGAAAACAAATCTTTTCATTTAATTGTTTCAAAATAGTATTTCCAAATGTTTTTATTTTCCTTTTATTAAATGTTTATCTTTTTAAATCCCTTTAGGTTTTATTTAATTCAAATGGGTTTGAAGTTCCAATTGAATTCAAAAAGTTTCTTTTGGCTCTGAAAATCAAACAAAGTTTTATTTTATTCATTTATTTTCACATTACAAGATTTGGAAAATCTTGGGATGTGACAAAGGAAATTAGCCAAGTGTGGTTCAACAACTGCAAAGAGCTAGGCCATTATGTATCAACTTGTCCACAGAAGATACGTGAATAACTCAACCTTGGCACATGTTACAATTGTGGTAACCAAGGAAATTATGCAAGAAATTGTCCAGAAAAGATGAAGTACAAGACAAACAAGCCTATGAGAGATCTCAGCCTTGTCACATGTTTCAAGTGTGGAAACAAAGGACACTATGCAGATGATTCCCGAGAGAAGTTTCATCAAGACCCCAAGCAAGCCAACATGTAATCTAGTTGAAATTTTTTAAGGGTGGTAGTACCCTAGTTCTTTTGAATCCAACTTGTAACCCTAGCCCTCCCAAATCTCGGGACGAGATTTCTTTTAAGGGTGGTAGCCTGTAACATCCCAAAATTCTCCAAATTTTGAAACGTGAAAAATAAATAAAAATAATAATTGTTGAAATTTAGGGTGAAAAGAAACTTTTGTTTCTAAATGGAAACTTAAAAACCCATCTTGAACAAACTTTGAATAAAATTTGAATCCAACTAAGTTCAAATCAAGTGAAATGCATTCTTCATCTTGAAATTTAAACACTTGGAAAATAAACCAAAACTCTAAAAACCCTAATAGGAGAAAATCATTTCCAAGATCACTCTGAGACTATGGATTTGTTCCACATAAAAATTGTTCAACAAACATTTTAAAATGATCAAAGTGATAAATAAAATATTATAAAATCACAGAAATTGATTTCATTCAATTTGGAACCATAGATAAAAACTTATGAATTTAATAAGTTAAAAGTAATTAATTATCAAAGCTAATAAAGCTCCTATATAAAGTCCATACCAAATTGTGAGTAATTAGTCCTAAAGGGATTTAAAAGGATAAACAAATATTAAATAAGATTTTGCAAATTGGAATCACCAAGTTTGTACCTTTAAATAAAAGGATACGGATTTTATAAGATAAAGAAAGAAGTAATTAATAGGGAATATTTAAAATCCAAATTAAATATTGGCCAAATCCATAAGAAAATGGAATGAATATGTAGAGGGAGTGTCCCAACCTTTAAACAATATAAGGTGGAGTCCCCTGTGTTTACAATGCTAGTCCCTGGATCAATAGCTAGCATCCACAGTTAAGATGTAATATCAAGAAATAAAGGTCATAATACAACTTTATAACCAGGAATAACATAATTTTATTACATCTTACATAGCTCATTTGGCTATTACATTACATTGCAGCAGAAATCTATAAGCATGGGGTCCTTCATCTTCAAAGTGCCACAGGCAGACATGTTGGTTGTAGACTTTGTGATCCTAATCAACACACTTCACTAAATCAATCAAACCTACAACATACAAGTTAAAGCCACAAGGGTCAATACATTTGAATTGTATTGGCAAGTGATACTATGGTAGTATAGTGGAGTCTATCATCTATATGCATTTGGCTAAGTGGAGTTGAGGCTTGCATTGCTCAAAATAGATTTTTCCCTAACCTTTTAAAACACTAAGTTTTTGCTTGACAAAAACATTCTCTCAATCAAAAGATTTAAGATCCTTTAACCCTTGTTCTAACCACAAGTTTTAATCTTAGAAATTTGAATGATGAGATTCTTGATTGCTTCCATGTCTTGATGCTCAAATTGTCCTTTACCAGTGACATGGCTAAGTACTTAGATTTTACACTCTGGAGAGGTGGTGCACTTTCCCCACAAGACTTGGTTTCCCAAGACAAGATCTTTCAGAAGCCTCCCCTTAGACTAAAATGGACGCGCTCCAACCTATCAAACACTACCACCAACTGTCTGTATGGCTAAGTTCTTGCAACCTATATGATCTAGGCAGAGCCCATAATGCCAAGTGGTTGCACTTGAAGCTTCTCAACATTTGACATCTCAAATCTCTTTGTTCCTGGGTGGCCATCCACAAGTGAGATACACAAGGTCAACCATAAACATGGGCCTTGTGAACCAATCAACCAAAAACCACCAAGCAAGTCCCATTCCACCCAGGTGATTCTTGACTTAGTTGTTTTAGTAAGAAAAACATAAGTCCTCAGACTTAGAATTTTTTCATAATATGGATATATATTCCACCCTTGTTTTCTATTAGCTAGGCTAAGCTGATAGTAGTAGGAGTCTTAACTTAGGAATTTTCTACTAAGGTTTCATCTACTAGGTTTTTCTATAGCAAGGTTTATACTTAGCAAATTCCATGCAAGTTTTACTTAGAGAAAATCACTAATGCATAGTGAAAGTAATGGGACAAAAAGTATGAAGCATCACTTGCCTTTTTGGTAGAGTATGGGTTCACTCCTTGTCCTTGCAACAATCACACTCTTCAAGTCACTATAATCCAATCAAACAAGGCACGAGTTCATCTACCAATCAAGCAAACAAACACACATAAAATCATAGAACTAAGATAATGCATGCAAGCATGCCAAGCTTTGTTTTGTTTGAAAAGTGGTTCCTAATTGGTCATAAACATTTGAAAACCTAATGGTCATTTTTATAAAGTGGCAAAGTCATTTGCAAAGGTTTCACTTCCTAACCATTTTCAAAATAAAATATCATTTTATGTGGTGTAGAAATGTTTTTACTAACATTATTAATCTATAGGGTAGTTTCACAAAATATGTTTGTCAAACATAACAAAACTTGGTGTTTGGGGTCAGAGAGTTTAATAACAACAAAACATTCCAACAAAGAAAGTTTTCTTCCAAAACCATTTTATTATAAATAAACTATATTTTTATTTGGCTAGGAAAGGTTTTAAATCAAAGAATCATTCTTTTGTTTCACAAAATCATTTTTGAATCCACAGAGTGTTTCCTAATGTTTAGGAGTTCAAATCACACCACATTTGCCAAAGATTCTATCTCCAATTCATTTTTAAACAATTTTCACATCCTTAATAAGCATACAAATGTTTCTGCAAAAACAATCATTTTTCCAGAAGCTTTTACTAAACAAATGGCATGGTTGGCTAGGGCTTGTTCCACTGATTCCAATGATATAAAGTTTGCAAAATTTGGACGTGTGGATCAAAAGTTGTGCATTTACAAAATTGGAAATCTAATAGATCAAATCTGTCTTTTAAATCAACTACATACAGGCCACGTGGCTGTTTCTGATTGGGTGGTACCAATTCGTGTGGATCGAGCGATACAGACCACAGGATTAAAAGGGCATGTGTGGATCAGATCCTCGCATACCCTTTCGTTTAAGTGAACTATCCTATCGCTCCGATCTGGATCTAACGGATCTCAGTGCCCCGACCAGAAACTGGCGGCGCTGGACTCTGACGCGCGACGGCGGCGTCTTGACAGTGGCGTCGCCGGCATTACAGGAAGCGAGAAGGAGGGAGAGGGTGCTCACCTGGTTCGCTGAACGATGCTGATGCTCAACGTGCTCTCGGGGAGCAGGGGGCGTACGAGGGTAGTGATAATTTCTCGCCGAGTTCCTTCTGGCGACGGCGTGCTCTGGTGCTGTCGGAGACGATCCTACAAGTGCGACAAGATGCGAACATGGGGCATTAGAAGCGCGAACGAACACAGGGTGTAGTGGTGTCCTCTAGAGAAAGGGGGAAGGACGGGGCTTACGGGGAGGGTCACCGGAGCTGATGTAGTTGGCGCGGTGGTGCTCAGTCGTGGACTGGCTCGCCGAGCTTGAAGGGCAACGCGGCCGAGGGTCAGAGAGCTGAGTCACAGAGATGCGCCAGGTTTGGCGAGGATGTGCGCTTGGTCGGGAGCCAGGGGCATTGCGTGCTGCCGGAATTGGCAAGGGAGGACGTCGGAGACAGAGGTGCTCGGGGAGGAATTGGGGCGGCCTGGGGCGTGCTACTGCGGGGTGACAGAGGGAAAATGGAGAGGAGAGGTAACGCGTTTAAGCTTGCGTGATCAAGGCGAGTAAATGTGGCCGCGTTAAGGCGAATTGAAGCCGGAGGATCAACGGCAGGAGCAGGGAAAAACGAGTCGCTGCGGGTGAGAACGATGAACAGGAGGGGTGGGGCATACCTGTCAGCGAGAAAGGAAGTGAGGGGGAGGGGTCCACTGTGTCAGCGTCCTCGCGGGTTTGCTTCTGCGTGAAGAAAACGGTTCGGGGGCGAGGGAACAGGTGGGCTGGGCTGGGCTGTTGGGCTGGGCTGCTGTTGTTTCATATTTTTTCCTTCCGGATGTTTTTCCTTTTTCCAAATCTTTTCTGTTTTGAAATTCAAACAATCAATTCAACAAACAATTCAAACAAACAATTCAAGACAACTCCACCAAACTTTATAATGAGTTTTTGGTTCTGTGTATCAACATAAACAAAATCCCAAAATAAAATAATAATTTTTTATTCTTTTTAGGATCCATTTATTAATTAAATAAAATGGACCTTTAGTTATTTAGTCAAATAGGGTTGAGATTTAAAATCTCCATTTGAAATCCAAATATTTCAAAACCAAAACAGTAGGTTTTATTTGAGAATAGAAGATATTTGGAAAACTTGTTTAAAATGAAAATATCATTTTTATTTTAGGGTCCATTAATAATTAAAATACAATAGACCCTCATTATTAAATCAAATAGGATGTGTTTTATTAAAATACTTTATTTGAAATCTAAATAAAACCAAAACACTTTAGTAGGTTTTATTTGAGAAAATAAAATACTTAGAAAACTTATTTAAAATAATTTAAATAAGTTTTTAGTGTGTATTTAAAAATGGGAAAACCTTTACTTAAATAAAATTGGATAGTAAATCCTTATTATTTTATTTAAATAAACCTTTACTATTTTTAATCAAAACAAAAACATTTTTATTTCTAAATATTGGCCAAGGTTTTATTTGGCTTTATAAAATAATCTTATTAATAAATCTACCTACTTTTCTTTTTAAATCAAATCCTTTATTAAAATATCAAAAATAGTAATTTTAAATATTTTGAAGTTTTATTGTTTATTTAACTTTTTAAATCCCTTTAAGATTTTATTTGATCCAAATAGGTTTTGAAAGTTTCCAAATGGATTCAAAAGTTTCTTCTCACCCTGAAAATCAACTAAGTTTTATTTATTCATTTATTTTCACATACAAGGTTTGTGGAAAATCTGGGATGTGTCAGGCTACCACCCTTAAATAAATCTCGTCCCGAGATTTGGGGCGAGGGGTTACAAGTAGGCTCAAAAAAACAGAGGTAATACCCACCCTAAAAATTTTCTAACTAAATTACATATTTGCCTCTTGGAATCTTGGGGAAACTTCTCTGGGTAAACATCTGCATAGTGTCCTTTATTTTCACACTTGAAACATGTGACAAGGCTGAGATCCTTCATTGGCTTGTTAACTTGTTCTTCATCTTTTCTGGACAGTTTTTACATAGTGGCCTAGTTCCCTGCATTTGAAACACATCACTTGGCTGATATCTTTCTTTCTTCTTTCATTTTTGTATCATTGCCTCTTGTTTGTTTCCTTGGTTCTTCTTCTTTTCTGGACATTCATTGGCATAGTGTCCCAATCTCTTTTCAATTGTAACATTGCACTTGAGTATTATCCTCCTTGTTAGGTTGGGGCATTTCTTCTTCTTCTTCTTTTTGGGTTGGGTCTCTCCAAAGCTAGGAGTTCTTATAGTTCATGTTCTTCATAGGTGGGAGATCTTTCTCTCTCTTCTTGGGGCATTGATCTTCATGCTCCTTGGATGTGTGATCCCTGTCCCCACAAATATTGCAAGCTTTGGTTCCTTCTAGAATAACATCTTTGTCATCCTTGTTGTCATTAGCTCCTGGGAAAAGTTTTCTCCCATGTTGATCATTTGAGTAGCCAATCCTTGCAACAATGGGGATTGAAGTTTCAAAATCCTTTGTATGGCTGGGTCTAGTCCATTGTTTGTTGGCTAAAAGCTGAGTTGTCTCTTGGCTCAACTGGTTTTGGTTGCTATAATTCTTTCATGTTGTCCTCTTGGTTGTTGTTGTTGTCACCATCCTTGATGTTGGAGTCTCTTGTAGAAGTCATCTGTTTAGGTTGTATTGGGATTAAATAGGCAAGTATTTCTAAGGAAATAGTTCCAATCACACACTCACAAGTCACACAAGCAATGTGCAAGCAATCACAAACAAACATACCACTCTAAAACAAGTTTCAAGCATATTTTTAGGCAACCAAAAATATTTTGTTACAAACACCACATAAGTTGGTGTGTTTGTTCTTAACTAAAATATGTGGTCCATCTATATGTTCACTTGTGATCTTTCCATCTTTCTTGGTTGATTCTTCTTACATGAGATCATGGTTTCCTTGAGAAAAACTCTTGGTCACAAGACTTCAAATGATGT
>CAJUWN010001350.1:0-26285 GCA_910589765.1 Avena atlantica | reverse complement strand
TGTGGACATCCCTACTATTGATACAACCGTTGTACCTACAGCAAACACACATACAAGGACCCATCACAAGATCCCGTGCCAAACAACTTAACTATCAGGTACTTTCGTTTCTTGGAAATATTCCTTACATACATGAGAATATGATGCTGCCTAAATCAGATACATTTCTTACTCTTAGGAATGATGGACCAAGCATGGATGAGAGGGACAAGCATTGGAGCATGGCCATGCATGGAGATGGCAGCAAGCATGTGATGATCCAAGAGAAGGCCACGCATGAAGATTTCAGAACTTTGAGGCCACCATAATGAAGAAAGAGGCTTGGACGAAATATTCAAGATCAATACTTTACGAATTCGTCCATAGCATAATATGGTGCTGCGACACCTTTATTTTGGGCCAGGCCCATGTAATTTTCGCAGGATTTTAATTAGCCACTTTTTAGAGTCCGTATTTGAGGGGAAAGGACTTTTAGGGTTGGATTCGGCCACCACTTCCTTGGCTGGCCGAAACCCCACCTTTTCGCCCTTAAATACACCCCATAGCCGAACCTCTAGACTCGGATTTTGTTTAGACATTAAGTTAGCCATAGTCGCAACTTCGCCAAGGCTCGAGCGTCGCAGAGGCCTCTTGTACTTCGCACCTATTCAGGATCCCACCTCTTTCAATAAAGCTTTCCTCTTAATCCGCAATATCTTGATTGCAATATTGGTTCTTACTTGTTCTCGATTTCAGGTAGGAATTAAGACCCTCGCTGGTCAGGCTGATCGTGTTCACGCAGGATCGGTAACCTCCAGGAGATTGGCCTAGCGATTGCATTGGCGCTCGTGCTCGCACGTGTAGTCGGATCGTCAAGCCCGAACTCCACCAAATCGATTATCGCCATCTCATCGAAAGATCGGACACCTTTGCCCTATCAAGTGGTATCAGATTTCAGGTTGCTCGGTGAGATTTTACTGTTTTTCAGTAGATTAGATCTGTTTTTACCTATAACCCACGAAAAAGCCAAAAACACAGTTAGAGTTAGATCCATCCCATAACCAATCTACGCCTCGCATTATCTTTTCAGTTTTTGCATTGTTGAATTTGTGTCTACATCGTCGCGTCGAGTTGCTGGTCTTAGTGTCTCGTCCCTTAGAGTTTCGAGTTCTAATCATACTAGTCACCGCCACACTCGCCGATCACCACACCATATTCCGCCGCCATATACCCTGCCACCATAAACCCTAAAACTCCGCCACCGCCTTCCTACCGCGACACGGATCCGATCAGTTTTCTGCCGCGGTACGAGTCCGAGTAGAGTTACTGTTTCCTAGTTATTTCTTTTGACTTTCCTTCTTTGTTGTTTCCGTGTTCCGCTAAAGTCCGTGTCGAGCTAAGAGTCCGGTCGTAAGTCAGAAGGAGAGCAAAAAAAAAAAAAAAAAAAAAAAAAAAAAAAAAAAAAAAAAATTTCTGGCTATACTGGTTTTCGGCTTTGGGGATCACTTTTCTCCATCGGCCGTTATAGCGATATTTTTTTGGCACCTGCGCGCTTTCCGGAACAAAATAAAAAATTTCGAAAAAATTTTTGGGGGCTAACCTCTTTTTAGACCCCGTAGATCAGTTCTAGACACTCGCCATCCTAGTAATTTTCTGCATCTCGGATCGCTTTTCAGGGTGCTATATCATCATACAGTGCTTGTTGTGTCGCGTCGTGACATCGTTGGTGATCTAGGCTCGCGTCTCTAGTACGGTCTAGCCTAGGACCAGCACAGTACCGTCGTTGAGCATTCTTTCAACTTTTGCATTGCTGTTTTGATAATTGCTAACCCCTTTGCTAAGCCTTCCCAGAGCTCCACAGATACTCTCCACGTGCGGTGTTTCGACTCCTGGTAATCGCTTGGTTCAATCTCTGGACCCACTGATCCTCGTGGTTGCACATCGCCTTTTCCTGCTGTTTGGTAAGAACTTGTAAGAGCTTCGTATATTGCTTGACGGATTACGCGTGACTTCCACCATATTCCTGTAGTATATACCTGTGCTTTTAAGGACTAACCATGACAGATACTTCGCGGAATCCTGCCACCATGACGAACGAAGAACTACATGCCCACTTCTCCGCGCTCTTGGTCAGTCGCGCTGAAGACGTGGATACGCGCCTAGGGGAGTTTGACACCAAGCTCACCAACGCCGTGGACAAGATCGATGGACTCGAGAAATCCTTCAACGCCAAGCTTGACGTTCGGTTCAAGGAGCTTTTGAACCGATTGCCCGCACCCGCACCGGCACCCACACATGGCGCACGGCGCGTTCCGATCACGGGTCGGACTGCTGGTTCGGCTCCCGCCGCACCCCGGCGGCTCCTGCTGCGACTGACGTTCCTCAGACTTCCGCCGCGGCTGCTGCTGCGACATTGGGACAGACGACGGGTACTACTACGACCCCGACGACGACGATCTGTTTGACGAGGAGGTTGAACAACCTCCACAGGTACCTGCTGGTCGCCCCCGACATTACTACCGCAACGCTCGCCCCACGGTACGTAATGATGATGATCATGTTGCAAAGCTTAAATTAAATATTCCATCTTTTGAGGGTAAATATAATCCTGATGCATATCTTACATGGGAGATGGAAGTAGAACAACGTTTTGCATGCTTAAAATATCCTGAGAATATGCGTGTTAGTGCTGCTACATGTGAATTTACTAAATTTGCTTCCTTTGGTGGTCTGAGTATTGTCGTTTAAATCCTACTACTATTCCTAGTACTTGGACTGCTTTAAAAACTGCTATGCGTGTTCGTTTTGTACCTCCCACTTATCAACGTGATTTACTAAAGAATCTGACACGCTTAGAGCAAGGGAAAAATTCTGTAGAAGAGTATTATCAGGAATTGCAAACGGGGATGGTTAGGTGTGGTCTTGTTGAATCTAATGAACAAATGCTTGCACGTTTCTTTGGTGGATTAAACAAGGACATTCAGCACATATTAGATTATAAGGAATATAATTCTATCACTCGTTTGTTTCATCTTGCTTGCAAAGCTGAACGTGAAGTGCAGGATCGCCAAACACCATGGAGGAGGACTAATAATTCTGCAGGTCGCACATCCACTTGGACATCCCGACAATCAGCGCCTCCTCGTGATTCGCCTCCAGCTACTACCACATCCAAGGCCACCACAAGATTTCCAGCTGCTCCTCCACCATCATCCAATGCTCCTGCTCGTAGTGCATCTTCTATGGCTTCCACGGGTAAGACAAAGGATATACAATGCCGCAAGTGCTGGGGTTTTGGTCATATTGAGAGACAGTGCACAACACAACGTGTGATGATGGTGCGAGAAGATGGTGAATACGATTCAGCGAGTGACTTCGATGAAGATACACTAGCCCTTATTTCTGCTCGAGATGGAGACAATTCTGATGCTGATGAAGAGCCAGAGGTAATGGGAGCTGAAGCTGCTGATCAATACAAGAGTTTAATTACACAACGTGTGTTGAGTGTGCAATTGAGCAAATCTGAGCAAGATCAACGCCACAACCTGTTCCAAACACGTGGTGTTGTCAAGGAAAGAGCTATACGGATCATCATTGATGGAGGGAGTTGTAATAATCTGGCCAGTGTTGACATGGTAGAGAAGCTTGCGCTTCCAACAAGACAACGCCCACATTCATACTACATCCAATGGTTTGAGAGTTCTCGCAAGATCAAGGTAACAAGAACGGTACGCGTGCATTTTACTATTGGTACATATTCTGATTTTGTTGATTGTGATGTTGTACCTATGCAAGCTTGTTCTTTGTTACTTGGTAGACCATGGCAATTTGATAGAGAATCTGTTCATAATGGCAAAACTAATCACTATTCTCTTATACATGATGGAAAGAAAATTGGTTTAAAACCTATGACTCCCGAACAGATTTTAAAAGATGATCTTGCTAGAGCTAGTAGAGCTAAAACCGAGGAGAAAAAAATAAAAGTGAGAATCAGATTGTTGCTGCAGATTTTATACCACCAAAGAACACTAAATCTGATTCTACACATGCTACTGAAATTCGTTTGAAGAGTCCATGTATGCTTGCAAATAAAATTGATATTGCTGAACTAGATGTAACCAATACTCAATGTTATGCAATTGTCTGCAAAGAGGTTTTGTTTTCATTTGAGGATATGCCTCCTTCTTTGCCACCCGCTGTTGCTAACCTTTTGCAGGAATATGAGGACGTCTTTCCCGCTGAGTTGCCACCAGGACTACCTCCTATTAGAGGAATTGAGCATCAAATTGATCTAATTCCTGGTGCCACGTTGCCCAACCGCGCGCCATATAGAACCAATCCAGAGGAGACAAAGGAGATACAACGCCAAATTCAGGAACTACTCGACAGAGATCATATTCGTGAGTCCCTTAGCCCTTGTGCTGTTCCTATTATTTTGGTACCTAAGAAAGATGGTTCTTCGCGCATGTGTACTGATTGTAGAGCTATCAATAATATTACTATTCGATATCGTCATCCTATTCCACGTTTAGATGACATGCTTGATGAATTGAGTGGCTCTACCATGTTTTCTAAAGTTGATTTGCGTAGTGGTTACCACCAGATTCGTATGAAATTAGGAGATGAATGGAAAACAGCATTTAAAACTAAGTTCGGTTTATATGAGTGGTTAGTAATGCCTTTTGGTTTAACTAATGCACCTAGCACTTTCATGAGATTAATGAACGAAGTTTTACGTGCTTTCATTGGACGTTTTGTGGTAGTCTACTTTGATGATATTCTGATTTATAGCAAATCTTTAGAGGAACATTTGGACCATTTACGTGCTGTTTTCAATGCTTTACGTGATGCACGTTTGTTTGGTAACCTTGAGAAGTGCACCTTTTGCACCAATCGAGTTGCGTTTCTTGGCTATGTTGTTACATCACAGGGTATTGAAGTGGATCCAGCCAAGATTGAAGCTATTGAGAATTGGCCGCAGCCCAAGACGGTCACACAAGTGAGGAGTTTTCTTGGCCTCGCTGGTTTTTATAGGCGCTTTGTTAAAGACTTTGGATCAATTGCCGCGCCGCTGAATGAGCTTACCAAGAAGGATGTGCCCTTTGTTTGGGGCGATGCACAACAACAGGCCTTCGTCATATTGAAAGATAAGCTAACACATGCTCCCTTACTCCAACTTCCTGATTTTACTAAGACTTTTGAGCTTGAATGTGATGCTAGTGGAATTGGTTTGGGAGGGTGTTATTACAAGAGGGAAAACCTGTTGCATATTTTAGTGAGAAATTGAGTGGGGCTAGTCTGAACTATTCTACTTATGATAAAGAATTATATGCGTTGGTTCGGACATTAGAAACTTGGCAACATTATCTATGGCCCAAGGAATTTGTTATTCATTCTGATCATGAATCTTTGAAGCATATTCGTAGTCAAGCTAAGTTGAATCGTCGTCATGCAAAGTGGGTTGAATTTATTGAGTCTTTTCCTTATGTTATCAAACACAAAAAGGGTAAAGATAATATTATTGCTGATGCTTTGTCACGCCGTTATGCTTTGTTATCTCAACTTGACTTCAAAATATTTGGATTGGAAACTATTAAGGAACAATATGTGCATGATGCTGAATTTAAAGATGTGTTGCAGAATTGTAGAGATGGTAGAACTTGGAACAAGTTCGTCTTCAATGATGGATTTGTGTTCCGTGCTAACAAACTATGCATTCCAGATAGCTCTGTTCGTCTTTTGTTGTTACAGGAGGCGCATGGAGGAGGATTGATGGGACACTTTGGTGTCAAGAAGACGGAGGATGTTCTTGCTGCACACTTCTTTTGGCCACGTATGCGTCGAGATGTTGAGAGATTTGTGGCACGCTGCACTACTTGTCAAAAAGCTAAGTCTCGCCTTAATCCACATGGTTTATATATGCCTCTTCCTGTTCCTAGTGTTCCTTGGGAGGATATTTCTATGGACTTTGTTTTGGGATTGCCACGAACACAGAAGGGGAGGGATAGTATTTTTTGTTGTTGTGGATCGGTTTTCTAAGATGGCACACTTTATTCCTTGTCATAAAACGGATGATGCTGCGCATATTGCTGATTTGTTCTTTCGTGAAATTGTTCGTTTGCATGGTGTGCCAAATACTATTGTCTCTGATCGTGATACTAAATTTCTTAGCCACTTTTGGAGATGTTTATGGGCTAAGTTGGGGACTAAATTGCTGTTTAGTACTACATGTCATCCCCAAACTGATGGTCAAACTGAAGTAGTAAATAGAACTTTGTCTACTATGTTACGGGCTGTTTTAAAGAAGAACTTAAAATTGTGGGACGAGTGTTTACCTCATATAGAATTTGCTTATAATCGTTCATTGCATTCTACCACAAAGATGTGCCCATTTGAGATTGTGTATGGTTTTGTTCCTCGTGCACCTATTGATTTATTGCCTTTACCTTCTTCGGTGCAACATAATTTGGATGCTACACAACGCGCTGAAATGATATTAAACTTGCATAAGACTACTAAAGATAACATTGAACACATGAATGCTAAGTATAAACTTGCTGGGGATAAAGGGAGAAAGCATGTTGTGTTTGATGTTGGCGATCTTGTTTGGTTACATTTGCGTAAAGATCGTTTTCCTGATTTACGCAAGTCTAAGTTAATGCCACGTGCTGCTGGTCCCTTTAAGGTGTTAGAGAGAATCAATGATAATGCATATAAACTTGAGTTGCCTGCAGACTTTGGTACGGTTAGTCCTACATTTAACATTGCAGATTTGAAGCCTTACTTGGTGAGGAAGATGAGATTGCGTCGAGGACGACTTCAATTCAAGAAGGGGAGCATGATGTGGACATCCCTACTATTGATACAACCGTTGTACCTACAGCAACGCACATACAAGGACCCATCACAAGATCCCGTGCCAAACAACTTAACTATCAGGTACTTTCGTTTCTTGGAAATATTCCTTACATACATGAGAATATGATGCTGCCTAAATCAGATACATTTCTTACTCTTAGGAATGAAGGACCAAGCATGGATGAGAGGGACAAGCATTGGAGCATGGCCATGCATGGAGATGGCAGCAAGCATGTGATGATCCAAGAGAAGGCCACGCATGAAGATTTCAGAACTTTGAGGCCACCGTAATGAAGAAAGAGGGCTTGGACGAAATATTCAAGATCAATACTTTACGAATTCGTCCATAGCATAATATGGTGCTGCGACACCTTTATTTTGGGCCAGGCCCATGTAATTTTCGCAGGATTTTAATTAGCCACTTTTTAGAGTCCGTATTTGAGGGGAAAAGGACTTTTAGGGTTGGATTCGGCCACCACTTCCTTGGCTGGCCGAAACCCCACCTTTTCGCCCATAAATACACCCCATAGCCGAACCTCTAGACTCGGATTTTGTTTAGACATTAAGTTAGCCATAGTCGCAACTTCGCCAAGGCTCGAGCGTCGCAGAGGCCTCTTGTACTTCGCACCTATTCAGGATCCCACCTCTTTCAATAAAGCTTTCCTCTTAATCCGCAATATCTTGATTGCAATATTGGTTCTTACTTGTTCTCGATTTCAGGTAGGAATTAAGACCCTCGCTGGTCAGGCTGATCGTGTTCACGCAGGATCGGTAACCTCCAGGAGATTGGCCTAGCGATTGCATTGGCGCTCGTGCTCGCACGTGTAGTCGGATCGTCAAGCCCGAACTCCACCAAATCGATTATCGCCATCTCATCGAAAGATCGGACACCTTTGCCCTATCACATGGCCATCATCTTCTCATTGCTATAGTTGTGCATGCGGTAGATCTTGTCGACCTTTAGTTCCCAAGAGAGATATTCTTCGGGCTCATTGGAACCGGTGAACTTTGGCATGGTGAACTTGAGCTTGCCGAAAGTTTCTTCACCATTGCGGTTCCGGTTGCGTCGGTTGTCATGATTTGGGCGGTCATCATCATCATCCGAGCTCTCATGTCTTGCTTGGTTATTGTTGCGTTGCTCTTGTGGTTGTTGAGGTGCCGCGTTTGGTGGTGGAACTTGTTGTTGACGACGAGCTTGGGGAGCTTGCTCGTTTTGTTGACGCGGTGGAGGACGAGGAGGAGGTTGATGGTCCTCACGACAATCTTGGGGAGCTTGCTCTTGTTCTTGTCGTGGTTGATGCCGAGTAGCATTAGCTTGCGCCATGTGGCGAGGGGGACGTCGAGCCGCGTGCGCAATGGGCTGCTCTTCTTCTTGGTGTAGGAGAGGTTCTTCATGACCATCATGGTGCCGACATGGGCGATCATGTCGATGATGACGCCTTGGAGGGTCTTCGAGTGCTTCTCGTTGACGGTGACCTTGTTCGTCCTCTTCGGATGCTTCACTT
Source organism: Avena atlantica (assembly GCA_910589765.1). Lineage (NCBI taxonomy): Eukaryota > Viridiplantae > Streptophyta > Magnoliopsida > Poales > Poaceae > Avena > Avena atlantica. Next base: position 17,943 of record CAJUWN010001350.1, on the reverse strand, counting down.
GTTGTTGATGGAGCGTGTCGACGTCGATGGCCGTGGTGGTCCATGCGAGGTTGCTCTTGTTGAATCACAAGTGCCTTTGGTTTTGGCCGATTCGCTTCGCGCCTGGAGGTCTTGCGGAGAGGTCACCATCGTAGCTTGACGTTGCGGCGTGACGCGGAGATGGTACCGCTTGCGAAGAGCTCATAGATTGAAGAACGGGTCCATTCCGATGCCTTGAAGCGTGACGGCGAGGTGCACTTGATTCACTTGGGTAGTGCCGAGATGAGCTTGATTCGCACGAGCGTGTCCTTGCGAGTCCATCAATGATGTGTTGAAGCTTCTCATCCGTTGAGGCGAGTGCACGACCAAGAGCTTCATTTTGATGCCCTAGGTTGTGTTTCATGCATGCATTTGGCCACGGACTTCTTCGAAGCGGTTGTCGATGTTCTTGAATTCCACACGGGCCTCGCTAAATTGTTCATCTTGGCGCCTCTCGAGAGCGTCACAACAATAGTTGAATTCTCCTCGGACCTTCCAATGGTCCCATCTTGTCATGAATTGGTTATCATCCTCCGGAGGTGGTGGTGGTTGGGATGGCTCTCCATGCTTGTCCATAATGCAAAGCCAACAAAGGTTGTATATGGAGAGAAAGGGTGTGGAGAGTCAGCCTTTTACCTCACCTTGGAGATTATATCAAACCAATTGCCACACCAATGAGTGAAAAGCATGCAAAGTGAAATGGCAAGAAACTCTCAAAGGCTTTTGGTGGAAGGTTAGGATTGTGGAACACCAAACGAAACGACCAAAGCAAAAGGTTATTGTCCTACGTGGTAAAGAACCAAAGATCAAAAGCAAAAGGATACGATCTACAAAAACACGGAAAACACACACGTGGAGAAAATGGGGTTAGCACGACTATGAAAATGAGCACAAAAGGTCCTAACGAAGACTACGCTCGGTTGTCGTGCCAACACAAGGAGAGACCACAACTCGTTTGCCAAAAGAGGGTAAGCAATAGATTTGTGCACTTGCCTCGGTGCGCTCTTTCTTTTCTCTTGATGGCTTACAAGCTTGGTATTCTCTTTGTATTGGAAGACTATGTATTTTTCTATTCTATCTTTTCCTTTTTTTTTGATGTTTTTTCTTTTTCTTGCTATGCTACTATGTTAGCTTTTGTATTTGGCCTCACACTCTCACTTTTCCGAAGGCAAGTGCACAATGCTTAGACAAACATAAAATGAGTTGCTCTCATAGGATAGGTACACACAAAGAAGATATGGGGCTGTCAAGGTGGTGCAAGTTATACCTTTGGTATCGTTGACGACTTGCAACCGTTGGTGGGGGGGGGGGATGTTCGAGTGTCGCGGTGTCGTTGAGCGTGGGATGACGTTGATGCGGAAGCTGTTGCGAAAATGGCGACAAACACGCGAAACACGAACAAGCAAAGTGGAAAGGTCAGCGAACGAAATCGAGGCGTCAAAGGGCAGGAAACGCGGTCAGTGGCGAGCGGTAGTACCGCTGGTAATGAGCGGTAGTACCGGTCAGCGGTAGTACCGCTTGTACTACCGGTAGTACCGGTCACTTGCGGTAGTACCGCTTGCACAGCCGGTAGTACCGCTTGGCACAGGACTGGAACAAGATGAACTTGCCAAACCTCAAATTCGTGGGAAATCTGACCGAAAGGCTGAGCTAGAAACAACAGGGGCTATAGATCGACTCCCAAAGCAACAGATCTATGGACCAAAACCACGAAAAACTCACCAAATCCAGAGATCGAACCGAAGGCAATTGGGGCTCTTTTTGGTAGGATTTTCGTTTTTAAGGCGGATAAAAGAAAAATTGGGGGAAAATTCATGATCAATCGTGCTCTTGATACCAATATGTTAGGGGGGTAACCCTGGGGTTGGCCCGATCTTTCACGAATTCCACGAGAAACGAGGGGAAGGAGGTGGTCGGTGGATGAAATCGAGGAAAGCGATGAAAACCAGGAACACACACACACCAAAACACGATACACGCCTACTCCTCACGCCGGTGGCAACCGGTCCAACATAATCCCTAGGATCGGTGTTGGGCGAAGCTCGCTCTCCACGCCAACAACGGGGGATGAGGTGCTTGGTGAGACCTTGACGACTTGGGGGCGAGACACCGAGAACCCAAGGCCTTGTACAACTTGAACGCACTTAAGCAAGATCCAAGAGGGGGGTGGATAATCCGGTGCTCCTTGGTAGGAGCATGAGACCAATAGATATAAGTCCTCAAAGGGTTTCCTTAATATCTATTATTATCCAAGTCTAAGGGCTTACAATAGAGGGTGGGGGCTATATATAGTCCAGCCACAAAACAGGAGTAGTTCGGAATGAAAAGATAAATTATAGGTTGGGTTACAAGGTACAGGGCCGAACTGAGGCGATCAGGGACTGGCAGGACCGGTAGTACCGGTCCGGCAACCGGTAGTACCGGTGGTCACCGGTAGTACCGCTTCCGGAGCGGTAGTACCGCTTGAGGGCCTGGGGCTTCCGTCGAAGGCGTCAGTGGCGAGCGGTAGGAGGGGGCGGTAGTACCGGCCACCGGTAGTACCGGTTGTAGGTCCGGTAGTACCGCTTGCTTCTGGGGCGTGGAGTGGTGCTTCCTGTGGCGAGCGGTAGGGGGACGCGGTAGGACCGCTTGGAGCGGTAGTACCGGTCGTTCCAACCGGTAGTACCGCTTGCGTCTGGCAGCGACTGGTGGCTTCTTCGTACCTGATGATGCACAGAGTTTGCGTGTGAAGTAGCAAGCCATCCAAGGGTGTGTCGAAGTCACACAAGGAGAGGAGCGAGTTCACCTTAGTTTGAAGGAGTTTGGCTCGGGCGCGAGTCATGGGTCCACTTGGGTAGCTCGTGGGAGTAGATGTAGTAGTGGTTGTAGGACGGGCTGCATCACAAAAGGTCCTATCGAAGACTACGCTCGGTTGTCGTGCCAACACAAGGAGAGACCACAACTCGTTTGCCAAAAGAGGATAAGCAATAGATTTGTGCACTTGCCTCGGTGCGCTCTTTCTTCTCTCTTGTTGGCTTACAAGCTTAGTATTCTCTTTGTATCTGGAGACTATGTATCTTTCTATTCTATCTTTTTCTTTTTACTCTTTTTTTTTATTCTTTTTCTTTTTCTCCCTTGCTATGCTACTATGTTAGCTTTTGTATTTGGCCTCACACTCTCACTTTCCGAAGGCAAGTGCACAATGCTTAGACAAACACAAAATGAGTTGCTCTCATAGGATAGATACACACAAAGGAAGATATGGGGCTGTCAAGGTGGTGCAAGTTATACCTTTGGTATTGTTGACGACTTGCAACTGTTGGTGGGGAATGATGTTCGAGTGTCGCGGTGTCGTGGAGCGCGGGATGATGTTGATGCGGAAGCTGTTGTGAGAATGGCGACAAACACGCGAAACACGAACAAGCGAGGTGGAAAAGGTCAGCGAACGAAGACGAGGCGGCAACAGGCAAGGAAGAACGGTCAGGGTCCAGCGGTAGTACCGCTTGTGACAACCGGTAGTACCGGTTACTCGCGGTAGTACCGCTTGCTCGGCCGGTAGTACCGCTTGGCGTAGGACTGGAATGAGATGATCTTGCCAAAAACCTCAAATTCGTGGGAAAACTGACCGAAGGATGAGCTAGAAACAACAGGGGCTATAGATCGACTCCCAAAGCAACAGATCTATGGACCAAAACCACGAAAAACTCACCAAATCTAGAGATCGATCCGAAGGCAATTGGGGCTCTTTTGGTAGGATTTTCGTTTTTAAAGCGGATAAAAGAAAAATTGGGGGAAAATTCGTGATCAACCGTGCTCTTGATACCAATATGTTATGGGGGTAACCCTGGGGTTGGCCCGGTCTTTCACGAATTCCATGAGAAACGAGGGGAACGAGGTGGTCGGGGGATGAAATCGAGGAAAGCGATGAAAACCACGAACACACACACACATACACCAAAACACGATACACGCCTACTCCTCACGCCGGTGGCAACCGATCCAACATAATCCCTAGGATCGGTGTTGGGCGAAGCTCGCTCTCCACGCCAACAACGGGGGATGAGGTGCTTGGTGAGACCTTGACGACTTGGGGCGAGACACCGAGAACCCAAGGCCTTGTACAACTTGAACGCACTAGGCAAGATCCAAGAGGGGGTGGATAATCCGGTGCTCCTTGGTAGGAGCATGAGACCAATAGATATAAGTCCTCAAAGGGTTTCATTAATATCTATTATTATCCAAGTCTAAGGGCTTACAATGGAGGGTGGGGGCTATATATAGTCCAGCCACAAAACAGGGGTAGTTTCGGAATGAAAAGGTAAATTATAGGAAGGGTTACATGGCACAGGGCCGAACTCAGGCACACAGGATCAGTCAGGGCCGGTAGTACCGGTCCGGCAACCGGTAGTACCGGTCTTAACCGGTAGTACCGCTCCGGGAGCGGTAGTACCGCTTGAGGGCCTGGGGCTTCCGTCGGAGGCGCCTGTGGCGAGCGGTAGGAGGGGGCGGTAGTACCGGCCACCGGTAGTACCGGTTGCAGGACCGGTAGTACCGCTTGCTTCTGGGGCATGGAGTGGTGCTTCCTGTGGCGAGCGGTAGGAGGAGGCGGTAGGACCGCTTGGAGCGGTAGTACCGGTCGCCCCAACCGGTAGTACCGCTTGCGTCTGCAGCGACTGGTGGTAACAACGGGGGATGGGGTGCTTGGTGAGACCTTGACGACTTGGGGGCGAGACACCGAGAACCCAAGGCCTTGTACAACTTGAACGCACTAGGCAAGATCCAAGAGGGGGGTGGATAATCCGGTGCTCCTTGATAGGAGCATGAGACCAATAGATATAAGTCCTCAAAGGGTTTCCTTAATATCTATTATTATCCAAGTCTAAGGGCTTACAATGGAGGGTGGGGGCTATATATAGTCCAGCCACAAAACAGGGGTAGTTTCGGAATGAAAAGGTAAATTATAGGAAGGGTTACATGGCACAGGGCCGAACTCAGGCACACAGGATCAGTCAGGGCCGGTAGTACCGGTCCGGCAACCGGTAGTACCGGTCTTAACCGGTAGTACCGCTCCGGGAGCGGTAGTACCGCTTGAGGGCCTGGGCCTTCCGTCGGAGGCGCCTGTGGCGTGCGGTAGGAGGGGGCGGTAGTACCGCTGTCCGGTAGTACCGGTTGGTGGGCCGGTAGTACCGCTTGCGTCTGGGGCGTGGAGTGGTGCTTCCTGGAGCGTCCGGTAGTTGGGGCCGGTAGGACCGCTTGGAGCGGTAGTACCGGTCGGCTCAACCGGTAGTACCGCTGGCGTCTGGCAGCGACTGGTTGCTTCCCCTCCGTTCCTTGGGTCCTTCTCTTCGTACCTGATGATGCACAGTGTATGCGTATGAAGTAGCAAGCCATCCAAGGGTGTGTCGAAGTCACACAAGGAGAGGAGCGAGTTCACCTTAGCTTGAAGGAGTTTGGCTCGGGCGCGAGTCATGGGTCCACTTGGGGAGCTCGTGGGAGTAGATGTAGTAGCGGTCGTAGGACGGGCTGCATCAGCTCCCCCCCTTGGGAAAGAGTCGTCCTCGAGTCTTCAACCGTCACAACTTCCTCTTCGCCATGGTAGGGTGAGAGGTCCTTGACATTGAATGTCGAGCTCACAAGATACTTCGATGTTGGTATGTCGATGACATAGGCGTTGTTGTTGATTCTCTTGAGCACCTTGAATGGTCCATCGCCTCTTGGCTTTAGCTTGGAATCGCGTTCCTTAGGGAAGCGGTCTTTACTCAAGTGGATCCACACAAGGTCGCCCTCATCAAAGATCATCTCTTTCTTTGTCTTGTTTAGCCTTGATGCTTGGCGAAGGACTTGTTGCTCGATCGTAGCTCATGTGTCGTCATGGAGTTTCTTCATTTTTTGGGCACGCTTGACAACGTCCATATTGGAACGTTCATGAAGTGGAAGTGGAAGGATATCGAGCGCGGTGAGAGGCTCGAAGCCGTAGACGATCATGAACGGGATCCTCATGGTGGTGGAGTGCTTGGCGCGGTTGTAGGCGAACTCGGCGTGGGGAATGCATTCCTCCCAGTTCGTGCAATACGCGGCGCGGTTTGGGAGTGGGCGTCGGGTATGAGGTCGATGCGGTGCTCGGTTCCACGAAGAGGAGGAAGGCCATGAGGAAGCTCTTCGGGAAAAACATCTTGGAATTCCTGCAAAATAGTCATCAAAGAAGGAGGAACATTTGTCAAGTCGTTAGTTCCTTGCGCTAGTCCCTTGCATATGAGGACATAGTGCAAGATGGATGGGTTGTTCCGCACTTCTCTCATCTCACTTTTGGTGGCAAGAAGAACACTCTTAGTTTTTCCAATCGAGTTTGGCTTGTAGCTCTCACTCACTATGGTGTGGTTCTCTCGCTCACCACTCTTCTCACAAGGTGTTTTTGTGTATTGCGCCCTCGCTAAAGCCTTTGCATTGTCCGCAATTATTTGGCTAGAAGTCATTGGTTGCAACACACAAGTTTTGTCAAGCCATTTGAAGGTGTAAGTGTTTGAGTGACCATTGTCACGGTCTTCCGAGCAACATGTGATAAACCGTCATTGGGACCACGTCACATTCCACCGTGTCCTTGTAGTGCCCAATTGAGAACGTCACCGAGACGGTGTGCTTGATCTTGACGAATCCTTGGTCACTTAGCCATTGGATATGGTAGGGGTGTTTATGCGGATGGAGGGTGAGATTGAGTTTCTCACACAATTCCGTGCTTGCAAGGTTGTGGCAACTCCCTCCATCGATGAAAACTTTGATGGACTTCCCATTGATTCCGGCACGAGTTTGGAAGATGTTCGAGCGTTGGTCGTCACTTCCATTGACTTTGGTAGTCAAGACTCTTGTGACCACAAGCGATGGACTTGCGTCATACTCACACACAAGAAGTTCTTGGTCCTCTTCCAAATGTTGCCTTGCCATGGATGAACAAAACTTTCTTGTTTCCACATGCATTCGACTTGTGCCCTTTGCCTCCACACTTGTAGCATTCACCATTGAATGGTTGATCATCCCTTGAGTTTATGCCACTTGGGGGCTGTTTTCCTTGAGGGAGAGTTGGCTTGAAGGGAAGCTTGGTTGTACTTGAGGAGCTTCCACTTGGTGTTGTTGGAGTAGTGTTTGGCGCTTGCTTGTAGGTGAAGTACGTCTTTGGCATTTTGTACTTTATGTCCTCTTGCACTTGACGCTCGGCCTTGGATGCGATGTGCACAAGCTCAACCATGTTGTTGTACTTTTGGAACTCGGTGATGCGCTTGATGGGATGGTTCAAGCCATTGAGGAAGCGTGCCATTGTTTGTTCATCTCGCTCTTCGATGTTGGCACGGATCATGTTGAGCTCCATTTGCTTGAAGTACTCTTCCACGGTCTTTGTCCCTTGACTAAGCGTTTGAAGCTTGTTGAAGAGGTCACGCGTGTAGTGTGAAGGAACAAAGCGGGATCTCATATGAGCCTTCATATCTTGCCAAGTTGCGATTGGAGGCTCTTCTTTTGCTTCGCGAGCGATTTGGACTTGTTCGCACCAAAGGTTGGCATACTCATCAAACTCGAGGGATGCCATGGCCATCATCTTCTCATTGCTATAGTTGTGCATGCGGAAGATCTTGTCGACCTTGAGTTCCCAAGAGAGATATTCCTCGGGCTCATTGGAACCGGTGAACTTGGGCATGGTGAATTTGAGCTTGCCGAAAGTTTCTTCTCCATTGCGGTTCCGGTTGCGGCGATTGCCATGATTTTTGGCGGTCATCATCATCATCCGAGCTCTCATGTCTTGCTTGGTGATTGTTGCGTTGCTCTTGCGGTTGTTGAGGTGCCGCGTTTGGTGGTGGAACTTGTTGTTGACGATGAGCTTGGGGATCTTGCTCGTTTTGTTGACGCGGTTGAGGACGAGGAGGAGGTTGATGGTCGTCACGACGAGCTTGGGGAGCTTGCTCTTGTTCTTGTCGTGGGTGATGTCGAGGAGCATTGTCTTGCGCCCTGTGGCGAGGAGGACGTCGAGCCGCATGCGCAATGGGCTGCTCTTCTTCTTCTTGATGTGGAGGAGGCTCGTCATGACCATCATGTTGTCGACGTGGACGATCATGTCGATGATGACGCCTTGGATGATCTTCGAGTGCTTCACGTCGACGATGATCTTGTTCGTCCTCTTCGGATGCTTCACTTGTTGTTGAAGGGGCATGTCGACGTCGTGATGTGGACATCCCTACTATTGATACAACCGTTGTACCTACAACAACACACATACAAGGACCCATCACAAGATCTCGTGCCAAACAACTTAACTATCAGGTACTTCGTTTCTTGGAACTATTCCTTACATACATGAGAATATGATGCTGCCTAAATCAGATATATTTCTTACTCTTAGGAATGATGGACCATGCATGGATGAGAGGGACAAGCATTGGAGCATGGCCATGCATGGAGATGGCAGCAAGCATATGATGATCCAAGAGAAGGCCACGGATGAAGATTTCAGAATTTTGAGGCCACCATAATGAAGAAAGAAGGCTTGGACGAAATATTCAAGATCAGTACTTTACGAATTCGTCCATAGCATAATATGGTGCTACGACACCTTTATTTTGGGCCAGGCCCATGTAATTTTCGCAGGATTTTAATTAGCCACTTTTTAGAGTCCGTATTTGAGGGGAAAAGGACTTTTAGGCTTGGATTCGGCCACCACTTCCATGGCTGGCCGAAACCCCACCTTTTCGCCCTTAAATACGCCCCATAGCCGAACCTCTAGACTCGGATTTTGTTTAGACATTAAGTTAGCCATAGTCGCAACTTCGCCAAGGCTCGAGCCTCGCAGAGGCCTCTTGTACTTCGCACCTATTCAGGATCTCACTTCTTCAATAAAGCTTTCCTATTAATCCGCAATATCTTGATTGCAATATTGGTTCTTACTTGTTCTCGATTTCAGGTAGGAATTAAGACCCTCGTTGGTCAGGTTGATCGTGTTCACGCAGGATCGGTAACCTCCAGGAGATTGGCCTAGCGATTGCATTGGCGCTCGTGCTCGCACGTGTAGTCGGATCGTCAAGCCCGAACTCCACCAAATCGATCATCGCCATCTCATCGAAAGATCGGACACCTTTGCCCTATCACCTTGACATTGAATGTCGAGCTCACAAGATACTTTTGTTGTGCTTTTCCCCAAACGAACGTGACATTTTTCTTGGTCAATTCATTGAGGGGGCAAGCAATGGTAGAAAAATCTTGCACAAAGCGACGGTAAAAGCCAGCCAACCCATGGAAACTACGAAGTTCACTAACATTTGTTGGGATGGGCCAATCTCGTATGTCCTTGACTTTTGAGACATCCACTTCTATGCCATTAGAAGACACAAAAAACCAAGGAAAATCAGCTTGTCTTTTGCACAAGTGCACTTTGGGAGATTAGCATAAAGCTTTTCATGACGAAGGATTTGAAGGACCTCCTTAACATGAGTAACATGCTCCTCTAGTGACTTGCTATAGACAAGGATGTCATCAAAGTAAACAACTACACTCTTTCCAATGAGAGATCGCAAAATATGGTTCATGAGGCGCATGAAGGTAGATGGGGCATTGGATAAGCCAAAAGGCATAACCAACCATTCATAGAGACCAAGCTTGGTCTTGAAGGCGGTTTTCCACTCATCACCTTCAGCCATGCGAATTTGATGGTAACCACTACGAAGATCAATTTTCGAAAATATAGTGGCTCCACATAACTTATCAAGCATGTCATCAAGACGCGGTATAGGATGTCGATAACGCACGGTGATAGCATTGATTGGACGGCAGTCCTTGCATAACCGCAACGTATCATCCGTTTTTGGTACTAGGATCACGGGGACCACGCTTGGGCTAGTGCTTACATGGATCAAACCTTTGGAGACGAGTTGGTTGATTTGACGTTCGATCTCCTTCGTCTCTTCCGGGTTCGTGCGATACGCGGCGCGGTTGGGAGTGGGGCGCCGGGTATGAGGTCGATGCGGTGCTCGATTCCACGAAGAGGAGGATGACCATGAGGAAGCTCTTCGGGAAAAACGTCTTGGAATTCCTGCAAAATAGTCATCAAAGAAGGAGGAACATTTGTCAAGTCGTTAGTTCCTTGCGCTAGTCCCTTGCATACAAGGACATAGTGCAAGATGGATGGGTTGTTCCGCACTTCTCTCATCTCACTTTTGGTGGCAAGAAGAACACTCTTAGTTTTTCCACTCGAGTTTGGCTTGTAGCTCTCACTCACTATGGTGTGGTTCTCTCGCTCACCACTCTTCTCACAAGGTGTTTTTGTGTATTGCGCCCTCGCTAAAGCCTTTGCATTGTCCGCAATTATTTGGCTAGGACTCATTGGTTGCAACACACAAGTTTTATCAAGCCATTTGAAGGTGTAAGTGTTTGAGTGACCATTATGCAAAGCACGCTTGTCATATTGCCACGGTCTTCCGAGCAACATGTGACAAACTGTCATTGGGACCACGTCACATTCCACCGTGTCCTTGTAGTGCCAAATTGAGAACGTCACCGAGACGGTGTGCTTGATTTTGACGGATCCTTGGTCACTTAGCCATTGGATATGGTAGGGGTGTCTATGCGGATGGAGGGTGAGGTTGAGTTTCTCACACAATTCCGTGCTTGCAAGGTTGTGGCAACTCCCTCCATCGATGACAACTTTGATGGACTTCCCATTGATGCCGGCACGAGTTTGGAAGATGTTCGAGCGTTGGTCTTCATTTTCATTGACTTGGGTAGTCAAGACTCTTGTGACCACAAGCGATGGACTTGCTTTATGCTCACACACAAGAAGTTCTTGGTCCTCTTCCAAATGTTGCCTTGCCATGGCTTCATTGACCCTTGCATCAAACTCTTCTTTAGTCAAGTATTCTTCATCGCCGTTGTCATGGATGAACAAAACTTTCTTGTTTCCACATGCATTCGACTTGTGCCCTTTGCCTCCACACTTGTAGCATTCACCATTGAATGGTTGATCATCCCTTGTGTGTTTGCCACTTGGGGGCTGTTTTCCTTGAGGGAGAGTTGGCTTGAAGGGAAGCTTGGTGGTACTTGAGGAGCTTCCACTTGGTGTTGTTGGAGTAGTGGTTGATGCTTGCTTGTAGGGGAAGTACGTCTTTGGCTTGTACTTGATGTCCTGTTAGGGGTAACCCGGGGGTTGGCCCGATCTTTCACGAAGTCCACGAGAAACGAGGGGAAAGCGGTGGTCGGAGGATGAAATCGAGGAAGGAGATGAAATCTGCGAACACACGCACACCAAAACACGATACACGCCTACTCCTCACGCCGGTGGCAACCGGTCCAACATAATCCCTAGGATCGGTGTTGGGCGAAGCTCGCTCTCCACGCCAACCATGGGGGATGAGGTGCTTGGTGAGATCTTGACGACTTGGGGGCGAGAAACCGAGAACCCAAGGCCTTGTACAACTTGAACGCACTAGGCAAGATCCAAGAGGTGGGTGGATAATCCGGTGCTCCTTGGTAGGAGCATGAGACCAATAGATATAAGTTCCTCAAAGGGTTTCCTTAATATCTATTATTATCCAAGTCTAAGGGCTTACAATGGAGGGTGGGGGCTATATATAGTCCAGCCACAAAACAGGGGTAGTTTCGGAACGAAAAGGTAAATTATAGTAAGGGTTACATGGCACAGGGCACAGTACCGCTGGCGTTTGGCAGCGACTGGTTGCTTCTGCTCTGTTTCCTCCGTCCCTTGTGTCCTTCTCTTCGAACCTGATGATGCACAGTGTATGCGAATGAAGTAGCAAACCATCCAAGCGTGTGTCGAAGTCACACAAGGAAAGGAGCGAGTTAACCTTGGCTTGAAGGAGCTTAGCTCGGGCGCGAGTCATGGGTCCACTTGGGGAGCTCGTGGGAGTAGATGTAGTAGCGGTCGTAGGACGGGCTGCATCAGCTCCCCCCCTTGGGAAAGAGTCGTCCTCGACTCTTCAACCGTCACAACTTCCTCTTCGCCATGGTAGGGTGAGAGGTCCTTGACATTGAATGTCGAGCTCACAAGATACTTCGATGTTGGTATATCGATGACATAGGCGTTGTTGTTGATCCTCTTTTGCACCTTGAATGGTCCATCGCCTCTTGGTTTGAGCTTGGAGTCGCGTTCCTTGGGGAAGCGGTCTTTACTCAAGTGTATCCACACAAGGTCGCTGATGGAGGGGTTAACCTCTTGGGTGCCCGATCTTCACGGATCTCGTGGTCAAATCGATGGGAAAGCGAGGGGAAAGGGAGAAGGTAGTGGAAGCGAACACACACCTCGCGAAGAACACGATGAACACACGCAAAAATCACATGATTCAAGGCCGATTTCCCGAACGGCGTCCACCGGTCCGATAGAATCCTCGCAAGGAAAGATCGGTCAACGTGCTCCCTCAAATCCACATCGGAGAGGGAAGAACACCTTGGGGAGGGTGTTGACAACTTGGAGACGAGACAATGTGATGTGGACATCCCTACTATTGATACAACCGTTGTACCTACAGCAACACACATACAAGGACCCATCACAAGATCTCGTGCCAAACAACTTAACTATCAGGTACTTTTGTTCTTGGAACTATTCCTTACATACATGAGAATATGATGCTGCCTAAATCAGATACATTTCTTACTCTTAGGAATGATGGACCAAGCATGGATGAGAGGGACAAGCATTGGAGCATGGACATGCATGGAGATGGCAGCAAGCATGTGATGATCCAAGAGAAGGCCACAGATGAAGATTTCAGAACTTTGAGGCCACCATAATGAAGAAAGAAGGCTTGGACAAAATATTAAAGATCAATACTTTACGAATTCGTCCATAGCATAATATGGTGCTGCAACACCTTTATTTTGGGCCAGGCCCATGTAATTTTCGCAGGATTTTAATTAGCCACTTTTAGAGTCCGTATTTGAGGGGAAAAGGACTTTTAGGGTTGGATTCGGCCACCACTTCCATGGCTGGCCGAAACCCCACCTTTTCGCCCTTAAATACTCCCCATAGCCGAACCTCTAGACTCGGATTTTGTTTAGACATTAAGTTAGCCATAGTCGCAACTTCGCCAAGGCTCGAGCGTCGCAGAGGCCTCTTGTACTTCGCACCTATTCAGGATCCCACCTCTTTCAATAAAGCTTTCCTCTTAATCCGCAATATCTTGATTGCAATATTGGTTCTTACTTGTTCTCGATTTCAGGTAGGAATTAAGACCCTCGCTGGTCAGGCTGATCGTGTTCACGCAGGATCGTAACCTCCAGGAGATTGGCCTAGCGATTGCATTGGCGCTCGTGCTCGCACGTGTAGTCGGATCGTCAAGCCCGAACTCCACCAAATCGATTATCGCCATCTCATCAAAAGATCGGACACCTTTGCCCTATCACAATGAACTCCAAGGCCTTGTTCAACGATGGATGCGTGATACAAAGTCCAATCGAGGTTGGTGACGAAGTCGGTCCCCTTGGATAAGGGGATGAGGCAAAACTAGAGATTCCACAATGGGGGTTGTCTTTAGTCTATCATCTATGCCTAAGGGATACATGAGGGGTGGGGGCTCTATTTATAGGCCAGCCACTAAACAAGGGTAGTTTGGGGATAAACTAGGCGAATAGGTAAGTAAAGGGGAATACATGGGCTGTGGCCCAACTGGTGCGCGCAGGCAGACATGACCGGTAGTACCGGACTTAGGACTGGTAGTACCGGTCATCACCGGTAGTACCGCTCTAGCACCGGTAGTACCGCTTGCGGTCTTGGAGCATCCGTTGCAGCCATCAGTAGCGAGCGGTAGAAGGGGGCGTAGTACCGCTGACCGGTAGTACCGGTTACGACAACCGGTAGGACCGCTTGGACCTGGCAGCTATCGACATGTCTTCTTCCGTCTCCTCTTCCAAGCCTCCGTCTTGTCGGGCTTGATGTTCCGGGCTTCCTCCCTTGCCTCCGTACTGGTCGGTGTGAACCTATCATGAATTGGTGACGGAGTATGAAGTAGCATGCCATTCACTAGGGTAGGAAGTGGGCTCGCATAGAGGAACGGATTCACCTTTGGAGTCCATGACGACTTAGCATAAGTTGGAGACCTTGATGTAGTAACGACCGTAGGTCGGGCTGCATCATCTCCCCTCCCTTCAAAAAGAGTCGTCCTCGACTCTCCATGTTCATCACGAAGTAGAAGAGGTCGAAGGACATCCTGATCCTGGGTTCACCATATAGTCGTCCTCGGGAAGATTGACTTGACAACACTTCAATGTTCCTTCACCTTCCATGAAGCCTACAAAGCTCACGACAAAAGCGAAGCAACACTCAAAGCGTAGCCAATTCATGAAGATTATTGCATGAGTCCTCAAGTAGAAGGAAGTCACCTTATCTTGTAGAGCTAGCTCGATGAAGGGTAGCCATAGGTAACTCTCTTCGATTCTTCTTGTCAACATATAGTCCATAGAGGTGACGTGTATGCATTTGTACCTTCATACAACAAAGACCAAGCAACATATGTTTGTGTGTGATAGAGGAGCATGTCATTTGTGGCATGTCCATTCTTGTTCACAACACGATTAGCACAACTCAAGTATAGCAAACGGGGTGCATATGCAAGGTCAATGTGCATGGAAATCGTTTGAACATCATCCAAATGTGGAAACTCAAAAACTCCATATAACATAGAAGTGGGGCATTCAAAGCATTGGATCCAAATTTCAAACAACATCTTTTATGCAAGAATAGGAGAATTTGGCAAAACACACAAGGAAGAATATCCAAAACAAACGTATTATGTTTGCAAACAAACCAAATGAAAGAGCAAGTGGTCTTATGTTTGTTGCAACAACAAGACGAAATTCTTGGAAGCTCTCATGACAATTCATGCTCTTAATGGAATTGTGGTTGCACCCAAAACATCGGAAAGAGAAAATGTTCAACATTTTCGTTACAACACACAAAAACATCATTATCTAGATGCGAAGAAACATGAATGTCACAAGGGAGATAATACCATTAACATGCTTGCAATCAAACCATAGGAAAGAGCAATTTGCCAACATGAAAGATGCAAGGCATGCAAAAGGTATCAGAGCTGGGTTCGATCTTGAACTCACTTGTGGGATGCTCTCTAGAGCTCCTTTTGTCAACTCGTGCTCAACCGAGGTTGACATTCTCTGTGCGGGTACCTACACACATCATATGTAAAAGGAAGAACGTGTGTGCATGGTAGAGATACACATCATCCATCATGACGTATCTCTTCTTGTGCACATCACCATTAATGTCAATTAAGTATGAATAGATGCATGGTGAGTATGCAAGTGGGGAACATGCTTATCATGGCCATCATCAAAATCTCCAAAAATTGAGAAAGCTATGGGGGCCATCTCATTAGAACGCATATGATCAATATTGTTGCAAGCAAAAACAAGTGAAATAGCAAGCATTCATCTTATCGCAAGCAACGGGAGAAATTGAATGACTAACATGACAAGGCAAGTCCAAAGCAATTGGAGGATACACACAAGATGCATAGCATGGCATGTTTATGGAAATGATTTCGCAATCACACAATTCCACATGATCAATATTATGCAAAGGCAAAGCATCACATGGGTATATGAGTGAAGCATATGTAATGTCACAAGTATCATCCATAGCATGCATATCCTCACAATTCATCATGTCCACTAGTGGGATCATGGCATCATCAACACCCTTATTGTTACCTTGTTCATACCTCCATATGAAGTGGGTGTTGTGGAAGTAGTGGCCTCCTTGTGTGATGTGGACATCCCTACTATTGATACAACCGTTGTACCTACAGCAACACACATACAAGGACCCATCACAAGATCTCGTGCCAAACAACTTAACTATCAGGTACTTTCGTTCTTGGAACTATTCCTTACATACATGAGAATATGATGCTGCCTAAATCAGATATATTTCTACTCTTAGAATGATGGACAAGCATGGATGAGAGGGACAAGCATTGGAGCATGGCCATGCATGGAGATGGCAGCAAGCATATGATGACCAAGAGAAGGCCACGGATGAAGATTTCAGAACTTTGAGGCCACCATAATGAAGAAAGAAGGCTTGGAAGAAATATTCAAGATCAATACTTTACGAATTCGTCCATAGCATAATATGGTGCTGCGAACACCTTTATTTTGGGCCAGGCCCATGTAATTTTCGCAGGATTTTTAATTAGCCACTTTTTAGAGTCCGTATTTGAGGGGACAAGGACTTTTAGGGTTGGATTCGGCCACCACTTCCATGGCTGGCCGAAACCCACCTTTTCGCCCTTAAATACGCCCCATAGCCGAACCTCTAGACTCGGATTTTGTTTAGACATTAAGTTAGCCATAGTCGCAACTTCGCCAAGGCTCGAGCGTCGCAGAGGCCTCTGTACTTCGCACCTATTCAGGATCCCACTTATTCATAAAGCTCCTCTTAATCCGCAATATCTTGATTGCATTTGGTTCTTACTTGTTCTCGATTTCAGGTAGGAATTAAGACCCTCGTTGGTCAGGCTGATCGTGTTCACGCAGGATCGGTAACCTCCAGGAGATTGGCCTAGCGATTGCATTGGCGCTCGTGCTCGCACGTGTAGTTGGATCGTCAAGCCCGAACTCCACCAAATCGATCATCGCCATCTCATCGAAAGATCGGACACCTTTGCCCTATCAAGTGGTATCAGATTTCAGGTTGCTCGGTGAGATTTTACTGTTTTCGTAGATTAGATCTGTTTTTACCTATAACCCACGAAAAAGCCAAAAACACAGTTATAGTTTAGATCCATCCCATAACCAATCTACGCCTCGCATTATCTTTTCAGTTTTTGCATTGTTGAATTTGTGTCTACATCGGTCGCGTCGAGTTGCTGGTCTTAGTGTCTCGTCCTTAGAGTTTCGAGTTCTGATCATAATAGTCACCGCCACACTCGCCGATCACCGCCACCATATTCCGCCACCATATTCCGCCGCCATATACCCTGCCACCATAAACCTAATACTCCGCCACCGCCTTCCTACCGCCGACACAATCCGATCATTTTCGTGCTGTGGTACGAGTCCGAGTAGAGTTATTGTTCCTAGTTATTTCTTTTACTCTCCTTCTTTGTTGTTTCCGTGTTAACTAAAGTTCGTGTCACGCTCCAAGTCCGGTCGTAAGTCCAGAAGGAGAGCAAAAAAAAATTCTGGCTATACTAGTTTTCGGCTTTGGGATCATTTTTCTCCATCGGCGTTAAATAGCGATATTTTTTTGGCGCCTGCGCGCTTTCCGGAGCAAAATAAAAAATTCGAAATTTTTTTTTGGGGCTAACCTCTTTTAGACCCCGTAGATCAGTTCTAGACACTCGCCATCATAGTGATTTTCTGCATCTCGGTTCGCTTTTCAGGGGGCCATATCATCATCCAGTGCTTGTTGTGTCGCGTCGTGACATCGTGGTGCTTTAGGCTCGCGTCTCTAGTACGGTCTAGCCTAGGACCAGCACATACCGTCGTTGATGCATTCTTTCAACTTTTGCATTGCTGTTTTGAGAATTGCTAACCCCCTTTGCTAAGCCTTCCCCAGAGCTCCACAGATATTCTCCACGTGCGGTGTCTCGACTCCTGGTAATCCGCTTGTTCAATCTCTGGACCCACTGATCCTCGCAGTTGCACATCGCCTTTTTCCTGCTGTTTGGTAAGAACTTGTAAGAGCTTCGTATATTGCTTGACGGATACGCGTGACTTCCACCATATTCATGTAGTATATACCTGTGCTTTTTAAGGACTAACCATGACAGATACTTCGCGGAACCCTGCCACCATGACGAACGAAGAACTACATGCCCACTTCTCCGCGCTCTTGTCAGTCGCGCTGAAGACAATGGATACGCGCCTAGGAGTTTGACACAAGCTCACCAACGCTGTGGACAAGATCGATGGACTCGAGAAATCCTTCAACGCCAA
>CAJUWN010001349.1:0-34054 GCA_910589765.1 Avena atlantica | reverse complement strand
GGTACTACCAGCCTTAAAAATTTTCAAACAAAAATTACATATGTCCTTCTTGGGATCCTGGGAAATTTCACTAAGCAAACTTTGCATGTGTTCTGGGTTTCCCTGCTGACTACGGGTCAAGGTTGAGTTTCTCCATAGGCTTGTTTCAATTTGTTTCTTCATCGTTTCTCGACAATTACTTGCATAGTGTCCTGGGTTCTTGCAATTGAAGCAAATGGATATCTGGAGTTCTTTGCGTTGTTCTTGTGGGACAAGTTGCTACATAATGGCCTGGTTCCTTTTGCGTTGGTGCACACACACCACTTGGTCAATTCCCTTATTTTTCTTGTTCTCTGGGCACTCACTGGGATTAGTGTCCCATTTCCTTACATTGGCGGCATTGCACAAGGTGCAAGTCCTGTCTTGGTTTCTTGGGTTCTTTGATCCTTTGAAGTAGGTTGTCGTGTTTGGAGGTATAAGTGGTCCTTTTCCTTTGGTAGATTTGGATCCTTCTTGTTTCCTTTGTTCCACCATGGAGTAGATAGAACATTGGATAGGAATATGATCGTTTCCTTCACATAGGTAGCAAGTGGCCTGAGAGGTAGGACATTGTCCAATAGGATGTTCTTCTTCACAATTTGGGCATTGTCCTTCATGTTCCTTGGAAGTGATCCTTGTCTCCACAAAATAATCAAGCTGGTGCTCCATCTAGAACAACATTCCTGTCATCTTTGTTATCATAAACTCCTTTGGGATAGTTTTTTCTTCCAGCTGATCATTTTGTTAGTCACCTTAAGCATCAGTTGGGATTGTTCTTCCAAAACTTTTGTAGTGCTGGATCTTTATCATATTGTTGGTTATGAACTGAGCTGTAGTTGGTTCAACTGGTGTGGGTTGCTATGAGCTCTTTCATGTTTGTCAGCTTGGTTGGTATTGGTTGTCATAAACTTTGATGTTGGAGTCCTTTGGGGTAGTCATCTGTTTGGGTTGAAGGGAGTTAGAATAGGCAAGATATTGCTAAGGAAATATTTCTACTCACACACATCACAATTCACCACACATATGCATGCAATCACAAAGAAACATTTCACTCAAACAACAAAGTTCAGCACATACTTAGGCAATAAAATATTTTTGTTACACCACATAAGTTGGTGTGTTTGACTTATCTAAAATATGGTGGTCCATCTATATGTTTCATTTGTGATCCTTCCATCCTTCTTGGTTGATCCTTCTTGCATGAGATCATGGTTTCCTTGAGAAAATCCCTTGGTTAAAAACTTCAAAGTTGTTGAGACTCCTTATTTTGCATTCCCATTTTGCATTCCCTCAGTCTCTAAATTATTGAGCAAGATTCCTTGTCTTTCTTGTAGTCCTTGTGATATCCAAGTTGGGGAAGTCCTTGGGAATATGCTGAAGATGTTGAAGTCATTAGAGTTGAAGAAGTTTGAAGTCATTAGAGTTGGAAGAGTTGTAGAAGTCCCGTGCAAGCATGGTGTAGTCTTTGGCCATGGGTAGGTTTTTCCATCAAGTTGAAGTAGAGGAGAAGTAGGGTTGAAACCAAATGGTTGAGGAAAGAGTTTACAAGTGTTTTTGTAAAAGTTTTTGGAACAAAATACAAACTCCTATTTTTCTAAGGGTTTTTTTCCAATCCTAGGTTTACAAATCCTACAGGCAACACAATGCTCTGATACCATCTGTAGAGGTCTCAACTAATAAGGTAGATTCCTCCTGTGTTTTTACAATGCTAGTCCCTGGATCAATAGCTAGCATCCACAGTTAAGATGTAATATCAAGATACAAAGGTCATAATATAACTTTATAACCATGATAACATAATTTTTAATTACATCTTACATAGCTCATTTGGCTATTACAATACATTGCAGCAGAATAACTATAAGCATGGGTCCTTCATCTTCAAAGTGGCCACAGGCAGATGTTGGTTGTAGACTTTGTAATCCTAATCAATCAATTCTTCACTAAAATCATCAATCAACCTGCAACATACAAGTTACAGCAACAAAAGGGTCAATACATTTGAATTGTATTGGCAAGTGATACTATGGTAGTGTAGTGGAGTCTAACATCTATATGCATTTGGCTAAGTGGAGTTGAGGCTTGCATTGCTCAAAATATGTTTTTTCCTTAACATTTGAAAATACTAAGTTTTTGCTTGACAAAATCATTTTTCTCAATCAAAGATTTCAAGATCCTTGTACCAAGCCATCTCTCCATCAATGATTGAAGATTCAAACAACCCTTGTTCATCCACAAGTTTAACTTAGAAATTTGAATGATGAGATTCTTAATTGCTTCCATGTCTTGATGCTCAAATTGTCCTTTACCAGGACATGGCTAAGTACTTAGATTTTACACTCTGCAGAGGTGTGCACTTTCCCCACAAGACTGGTTTCCCAAGACAAGATCTTTCAGAAGCCTTCCCTTAGACCAAATGGACGCGCTCCAACCTATCAAACTGTGACACCCCGGTTCTGATAAGACCGTGGCCTCTATGTGACATGCCAATCCCTGGATCGGTTCATTGGCCCACAATAGAAGTAAGATAGATAATCATAGCAAATAACCGTGTATCATGATCTACAAAGATCCAGAGTACCATTATTACAATATAAAAGCTTAGCATAAGCTAGCTCAAATTGTTCAGGTAGCAACAAAAGCGAGTAAATCCTCCAATCTTCAATTTGCCCACAAGTGAACAAGTGCCGAGTGGAGTACCGTGGCCTATAACGATCAATCAGAATCGGAATAACCTGCAGCATAAAACGCAACAGCCCCGAAGGGTCAATACATGGAATGTATGGCAAGTAGAGCTAGTAATGGAGACAATAGTACTAACATCTACATGCATATTTGGCAAGTGGAGATGTGTCTGGCTTGCATTTGCAAATAACTTTGTCCTGCTTTCATAAACAGTTTTGAATTTTCTTTGAAAAGATCCCATTAAGTTAACCCAAAATATTAAAACAATTATGAAATTAGAATGAGCGAGAAACATGTCATGGAATCAATATCTAGCAACTCAGTTGTCCATAACCGGGGACACGGCTAATCGATTAGATTATACACTCTGCAGAGGCTAGTACACTTTACCCATGTGACTTGGCCAGCCCAGCTCGTACCATCACTCTCATTTTGGGTGACGATAGGGAGAAGGCCAAGAAGAGACTGTTCGGAAAGTAGCTCCTCAATCCCGACGCGCACCGGTCCAACCTACCAAAATTCTACATCTCTGGATACGCGGGTTCGAGTTACCACAACCTACTAAGTCCAACCAACCGCCCATTTCATTATTGGCACATGGTTGTACACGTAAGCTACACAATAAGAAGCCAATCATTCTCTCATGATACCTGGGTGCCTTTCCGCAATGAAACCACCAAAAATTATCAATACCATCACACCCAGGGGATTCATTGATTAAGTTGTTTTAGTTTTCACAAACCAATACTTTGAGAAAACAAGTATCAATGATGTAACCCAGCCCTCGTTCAACATAGCATGGCTAAGCACATCTACAACGATGGTTCATCTACAAGGAAAGCCCTACCACATAATAGGACATAGCATAGCGATAGTATCATCCTACACATGCATCTACAAAATACACGACAATGCATTGAAAATAGTAGGACGATATCATGAACAAAGTAGCATCTACTTGCCTTGGTTGTAGCGGTCGGAGGAACAATCCACACACGAGCAAGGGTTGCACTCCACACAATCTACACGACACAATTGTATTCATAAACAAACAATTCACAAACATATGCAACAAAGATGATGCATGAATGCAAGAACGGCAAGTGAATTGGTGCTACAGCTGCACCACATAATACTAATTCATATTACTACTACCGAATACATGCATGGAAAATAGATTTGGCGCAAGGGAAATTATTAACCAAAAGTAGTGATCACTACTAGAGCTAGAACTTAAATAATTCACTACCGGTAGTATACTGTTCATAAAATCTTGGAATAATCTACCGCATAGGCATCGCTGATAAGAAACAGTACCAATTGGAATTACTCAAAAAGGAGTTATAAAACATCCCGAGTAATTAAAACACTGCAGAATGCCATTAGACAAATACTGCAGAAGTTTTACAGTAAGCCTATATTTTTATTTCACGATGAGATTCCCCTCGTTCATACGAGTTCAGGGACATATCACACGCGATTTTTGGAGCTACGAAACTTTTACTACGAATTTATTACTCCGAAAGGCCACTAACTAGTTTGATTAAACTGTACTAAACCTGACGGTAAAAGTCTGAACCAAAGCTACAGAGGGATTCTACACGACTCACTGAACGCGTACATATTTTATTTGCAATTTTTGGCCAAGCGGTTTAATTTCTACGCAATTTACAAGATTCTACCGAAATCTGTCAACTAATAGGATTAACGAGATTGACCCAGTCAACTGTGTCTGATGACTGGGCGCTGACTGGACGTCTGACCAGTCAACGTCTGGGGCGTCTGACTAGTCAACGTCTGGAGTGCTGACCAGTCAACGAACGATCTAAGCCGCTGATCTGAGATCTGACGGTGGCTGCTGTCTTACCGGAATCGGGCTGCGAAACGAACTTCGGCGAGCTCCGGACGGCGGCGATGGTCGGTTCCGACGTCGTGGTTCTACCTGCACGTACACACACGGTTAACTACGGCTCCCGGAACAATAAACGCGTGCGCGTACGCGGCGATCTGCAGGGCGCAGTTGGCGGCGGCGGATGGAGACGCGAAGCACGGGAACGGAAAGAGGGCGGCGAGACGAACCCGACAACAGACGAGGCGATGGCCGGCGACGGAAGGGTGGCCGGTGGCGGCGAGGCGAAACGGCGGCGGCGGCGGCGCGTGCGTGCGCCAGGGAGCGCGCTCGCGCGGGTCTGGGAGGAGGCGGGGTCGGGCACGACTTCCGAGGCGGTAGGGCCCCTTTTATTTGATCCCTCACGTGAGAAAAGAAAAGAAAAAAAAAACTGAAACAGAAACGGTTCGCGGTTGGACTACAACTCGGAAATCGGTCCGAATTTTCGGACCGTTTTCCGGCGGTTTACTAAAACGTCCGAGTCTTTTGCATACGAACTCCGATTGGAGCGATTTTCGCGCCTACGGGTTCGTATCGTCGAGGGGAACAACCTTCAGTCGAAGTTTGTGCGAAAACTCGAATCTACAGGGTGGTTGTCGCAAGTCTCTTGGTTTACTAAAACGTCCGAGTCTTTTGCATACGAACTCCGATTGGAGCGATTTTCGCGCCTACGGGTTCGTATCGTCGAGGGGAACAACCTTCAGTCGAAGTTTGTGCGAAAACTCGAATCTACAGGGGTGGTTGTCGCAAGTCCCTCTAAAGCTCCCCGCAGGAAACTCGGGTCGAAACAAAAATAGGTTTTCGCAAATAGCGTTTCGTCGATCCTCTCTACTCGACGGTAATGCATGGTAAGATATGATGCGATGCAATGAATGATATGCAAGACCAAATCGAAAATTTGGGATGTGACAAGACTAACCCCCTTAAGATGAATCTCGTCCTCGAGATTCGGCGCGGCTAGCAAATAGGTGTGGGTAGTCCTCTCGGATGTCATCTTCACGCTCCCAAGTGGCTTCCTCTTCAGTGTGGTGGCTCCACTGTACTTTGCAAAACTTGATTGTCTTGGTACGGGTAGTCCTTTCTGCTGTCTCTAGAATCTTGACCGGTTTCTCCTCATAGGTCAAATCATTCTCAAGCTGAACCTCCTCTAGCGGTACAGTATCTCTCAATGGTGTATCCACCATCTCCGGATGGCACTTCTTTAGCTGGGACACGTGGAACACATTGTGAACAGCAGACAGAGCCTCTGGCAACTCCAACTGATAAGCAACCTCTCCTTTGCGTGCTAAGACTCGATATGGTCCAATAAATCGAGGTGCCAGCTTACCCTTAATACCAAATCTCTTAATTCCACGAAGCGGCGATACTCTGAGGTATGCTCTATCACCTATCTCATACACCACCTCCTTGCGCTTGGCGTCAGCGTAGCTCTTCTGTCTTGATTGTGCTACCTTCAGTCTGTCTCTAATCAAGGCGACCTTCTCCTCAGCGTCCTTGATCAAATCAGGTCCAAACAACTGACGTTCTCCTACTCCATCACATAGCAATGGTGTTCGGCACCGTTTCCCATACAGTACGTCGAACGGTGACGTCTTGATGCTGGTTTGATAGCTGTTGTTGTAGGAAAACTCGGCATACGGCAAATTCTCATCCCAACTAGAACCATGAGCCAAGGCGCAAGCTCTTAGCATGTCCTCCAAAATCTGATTCACCATCTCAGTCTGTCCATCAGTCTGTGGGTGAAACGCTGTGCTAAACTCCAATCTAGTACCAAGTGACTCGTGCAGCTGGCGCCAGAAGTGTGAGGTAAATTGGGTGCCTCTATCAGATACAATACTCTTGGGAACTCCATGTAGGCACACAATTTTGTCCATGTAGATCTTAGCCAACTTTGCACTCGTATAGGTCGTCTTCACCAGTATAAAGTGGGCTACCTTGGTCAAATGGTCGACCACTACCCAAATAGAGTCATATCCTGACTTGGTCCTGGGCAATCCTGTGATAAAGTCCATTCCCACTCTATCCCACTTCCATTCCGGCACGGGCAACGGCTGTAGCAATCCTGCTGGCTTCTGGTGTTCCGCCTTTACTCGGCTGCATACATCACATAGGGCGATATGCTCTGCGATGTCTCCTTTCATGTTGTTCCACCAGAATCTGTCCTTTAGGTCCATATACATCTTCGTATTGCCCGGATGTATGGAATATGGCGAGTCATGAGCTTCCTGCAGAATCAACTTCCTTATCTCGGAATCGTTGGAACGCACAAACGATCTCCGTACCACAAGGTTCCCTGCTCATCCTCGCGGAATTCCCTTGCTCGACCTTCCTTCATCTTCTCCTTAACTTCATCTATCTCTTTGTCTCCTATCTGAGCCTTCCTGATTCTGTCTTGTAGCGTTGGTTGGACTTCCATTGCTGCTAAGTATCCTTCAGATACTACCTCCAGTCTAAGGTCCTTGAATTGCTTGCACAAATCCTCAGGCATTTCACCAATAGTCAACCCATTGGCATAAACCTTCCGGCTCAGAGCATCTGCTACTACATTGGCCTTTCCTGGGTGGTATTGTAGATTCATATCGTAGTCCTTGATAAGTTCCAACCATCTCCTTTGTCTCATGTTCAGTTCCTTCTGTGTAAATATGTACTTCAGGCTCTTGTGGTCGGTGTACACATCACAGTGTTTTCCCATTAAGTAATGCCTCCATACCTTGAGCGCATGAACCACTGACGCTAACTCCAAGTCGTGTGTGGGGTAATTCCGCTCATGGTGCTTGAGTTGTCGCGAGGCATATGACACTACTCTCCCATCTTGCATCAGCACACTCCCAAGTCCCTGTCGAGAAGCATCACAGTACACTTGGAAATCCTTCTGAAGATCTGGTAAACACAGAACAGGTGCGGTCACTAGTCGACGCTTCAGTTCCTAAAAGCTAGCTTCACACACATCCGTCCATTCAAACTTCCTCTCCTTCTTCAGAAGCTCAGTCATCGGTTTAGCAATCTTGGAAAAGTTTTCAATGAACCTCCTGTAATATCCAGCAAGTCCCAAAAAGCTTCGAATCTCTCCAGCATTCTTGGGCGCTTCCCACTCTGTCACTGCAGTCACTTTGCTTGGATCAACAGCGACTCCTTCTCCTGACACTACGTGTCCAAGGAACCCAACGGTGTTAAGCCAGAATTCACACTTGCTGAATTTGGCATACAACTTGTGTTCTCTCAGCTTCTCCATAATCAGTCGCAGATGTTTCTCATGCTCGGCATCATCCTTGGAATATATCAGTATGTCATCAATAAATACCACCACGAACTTGTCCAAATACTCCATGAATACTTTGTTCATCATGGTCATGAAGTATGCCGGGGCATTCGTTAGTCCAAAAGACATAACTGTATACTCATATAAACCATACCTAGTGGTGAAGGCGGGTTTTGGTACATCCTCCTTCCGGATCTTCAATTGAAAGTAGCCAGATCGCAGATCGATCTTGCTGAACACCTTTGCACCTTCCAGTTGATCAAATAAATCATTTATGTTCGGCAGAGGGTACTTGTTCTTGATGGTTACTTCATTCAGCGAACGATAGTCCACCACTAATCTTTTGGTGCTGTCTTTCTTCTCCACAAACAACACAGGTGCTCCCCATGACGACGCACTAGGCTGAATGAATCCCTTTTCCAGCTGCTCCTTCAACTGTTTCTTCAATTCTTTCAGCTCATCGACATCCATCTTATATGGTTTCTTTGCTATAGGTCCTGTTCCCAGCATCAGGTCGATAAGAAACTCTACTTCCCTGTCAGGTGGCATTCCTGGCAGCTCTTCCGGAAACACGTCGGGGTAATCCCTAATCACTTGCACAGTATCCATGCTAACCCCCTTAAGAGAATTCAGCTTACACCTTCCTGGTCGTGCAGCCGACTTGAATCTAATCCTCTTACCATCCGGGGTTTTAAGTGAAACAGCTCGCTGTGCACAATCTATGTGTCCCCCATGCATAGACATCCAATCCATACCCAGAATGACATCTAATCCTTGTGAATCCAGCACTACTAGATGTGCAATGAAGTTGTGTGTTCCAATCCTCACAGTCAAGTCGCGGCATCCCGCACTAGCTATCATATCTCCTCCAGGTGAAATCACTCTAATAGACCTTTTCATAGACTCAGTAGGTAACTTATACTTATCCACAAATGCCCTTGATATGAATGAATGCGATGCACCAGTATCAAAAAGTATAAGTGCAGGGTAAGTGTTGATTGGGAACTTACCAATCACAAGGTCAGGCTCATCTGGAATCTCCTCCACATTCATGTGGTTCACTGTGGCCTTCTCGCCATTGGTTGGCTTGAGTCCTTTCCTCTCCGGACAGTTGTCAGCATAGGTAAGTTTAGAAAGAATCAACTACGGTAATAGGATTCTACCCATGCATATGAGCAATCAACAACAAACAATAGCAGACAATCACAAGCAAGCAACACATCAACAAACAAGCGATCCAGCAACATCCCAGGTGTTATCCTAGCAGTACATAACTACTGAAATAGTTTTGCAAGAGTTGGCAATGGTTAACTAAACAATAGATCAACTAATCAACCAAAACAGCAATTCTGCCAGAACCGTCCAGCAGCAATCACGAATTTTTCCGCCTGACTTAAACTCGTCAGAAAATTAAGCCAATTTTTGTGCATATGGCACAGAGAGTTTCGCATCAGCCCAATTTTTTTCAGATTTTTCTAAGTTACCAGAAAAATATGAAAAATCGCACAGTACTGCTGTGTCAGCAGAAAAACTGCAGCGAAAAACACACAGATAGTAACCAAATTGCCATAACTCTTTCATTAAAATTCGCACAAATAAATCCTGGGATATTGGAGTACACAAATAAGCAACTAAACACTTTTAATCTAACACGAACTAAGCTTCACAACGATCGAGACTAATCCTAACGAATTTGCCTACCGTGGTCTAATTGGTGGACTTCTATCTATTTCTTGAAGAGATTGAGGTAGGTCCTTGCGCTCATGCGTTGGCGCTTCTGTCCACGGTTCAACCATGGTGGCGGAATGTACACCTCTCCTGAGTCATCACTTGAAATTTCAAACTCCACCTCTTCTAAATCCTTCTCTTCTTCACTTTCAGCTGCAACAGCAACAGCTTCATCTCCTCCACCATTATCGTCTCCATCATCATTATCCTCGTCCTCATCATCATCATCGTTCCCACTGTCATCATCATCACCATTGTTGCCATCGTCTCCATTGTCATCATCAGAGGGTGGATTCAGCTGTGCTTGGAGAGCGGCAATCTGGGCTGTGATAGCTTCAATAGTTTGATCCCTTTCCTGGACGGTCCCTTGCAACTGTTGTATGTTCTGGGTGTTCTCCTGCACAGTACCATGAAGATGTGCTATGGTTGCATCTCTGGCTATCAGGGCATTCTCCAGAACTCCCACAGCTTCATGCAAAGTGTCGATCTCCTGTCCTTGGACCACCATACCATTGCTAGTAAAATCTGCAATCTCCTTTAGCATCCTCACCTTCTCTGCTAGAGCTCCATTCTCCTTCTCCATGTCCTCTATGTGCCTCCGACGGGGCGGCATGTTGTTCCTGTCGCCTGGGGTAATCACAATGTTCCCATCTTCATCACGCCTTCCATAGTCACGGTAGGGTGAATCTGCTGGCAGTAGGTGTCGGACATAGTGGCACTGGCGAGACAGGGCTTCATGTATGGCCAAGTTGATTCCAAGTCCCCAGTTGCAATATGTCTTGGTGTAGATCAAGTGCGCGGGGTTTGGCAAGGCGGCATCTCTGAATATGAAGGTAGTGATCTCCCATGCATCCTCTCCATATCCATAGGTGTACAGCCTTCTTCCCTTGAACATGGGCAGTGGCAATCCCAGTGACTGAGAGAGCTGAGCTAACTACCTTGCAAAGGGCCTTGGTGACTCCATGGTGACATACTCAGTCCTAACGTCTCCCATCTATCAAGTAAAAGAGGAAAGTGTGAGAATAGCATATGATAAGAATTTACGAGAGTGAAAGGCATAAGATGAAAGACAGAGTTAATATAGGCTTAATAATTATATGGCTTCCTAATCCAATCCTAGGTCACGATCCTACAGTCGACACACGGGCTCTGATACCATCCTGTGACACCCCGGTTCTGATAAGACCGTGGCCTCTATGTGACATGCCAATCCCTGGATCGGTTCATTGGCCCACAATAGAGTAAGATAGATAATCATAGCAAATAACCGTGTATCATGATCTACAAAGATCCAGAGTACCATTATTACAATATAAAAGCTTAGCATAAGCTAGCTCAAATTGTTCAGGTAGCAACAAAAGCGAGTAAATCCTCCAATCTTCAATTTGCCCACAAGTGAACAAGTGCCGAGTGGAGTACCGTGGCCTATAACGATCAATCAGAATCGGAATAACCTGCAGCATAAACGCAACAGCCCCGAAGGGTCAATACATGGAATGTATGGCAAGTAGAGCTAGTAATGGAGACAATAGTACTAACATCTACATGCATATTTGGCAAGTGGAGATGTGTCTGGCTTGCATTTGCAAATAACTTTGTCCTGCTTTCATAAACAGTTTTGAATTTTCTTTGAAAAGATCCCAATTAAGTTAACCCAACAATATTAAAACAATTATGAAATTAGAATGAGCGAGAAACATGTCATGGAATCAATATCTAGCAACTCAGTTGTCCATAACCGGGGACACGGCTAATCGATTAGATTATACACTCTGCAGAGGCTAGTACACTTTACCCATGTGACTTGGCCAGCCCAGCTCGTACCATCACTCTCATTTTGGGTGACGATAGGGAGAAGGCCAAGAAGAGACTGTTCGGGAAGTAGCTCCTCAATCCCGACGCGCACCGGTCCAACCTACCAAAATTCTACATCTCTGGATACGCGGGTTCGAGTTACCACAACCTACTAAGTCCAACCAACCGCCCATTTCATTATTGGCACATGGTTGTACACGTAAGCTACACAATAAAGAAGCCAATCATTCTCTCATGATACCTGGGTGCCTTTCCGCAATGAAACCACCAAAAATTATCAATACCATCACACCCAGGGGATTCATTGATTAAGTTGTTTTAGTTTTCACAAACCAATACTTTGAGAAAACAAGTATCAATGATGTAACCCAGCCCTCGTTCAACATAGCATGGCTAAGCACATCTACAACGATGGTTCATCTACAAGGAAAGCCCTACCACATAATAGGACATAGCATAGCGATAGTATCATCCTACACATGCATCTACAAAATACACGACAATGCATTGAAAATAGTAGGACGATATCATGAACAAAGTAGCATCTACTTGCCTTGGTTGTAGCGGTCGGAGGAACAATCCACACACGAGCAAGGGTTGCACTCCACACAATCTACACGACACAATTGTATTCATAAACAAACAATTCACAAACATATGCAACAAAGATGATGCATGAATGCAAGAACGGCAAGTGAATTGGTGCTACAGCTGCACCACATAATACTAATTCATATTACTACCGAATACATGCATGGAAAATAGATTTGGCGCAAGGGAAATTATTAACCAAAAGTAGTGATCACTACTAGAGCTAGAACTTAAATAATTCACTACCGATAGTATACTGTTCATAAAATCTTGGAAATAATCTACCGCATAGGCATCGCTGATAAGAAACAGTACCAATTGGAATTACTCAAAAAGGAGTTATAAAACATTCCGAGTAATTAAAACACTGCAGAATGCCATTAGACAAATACTGCAGAAGTTTTTACTGTAAGCCTATCTTTTTATTTCACTATGAGATTCCCCTCGTTCATACGAGTTCAGGGACATATCACACGCGATTTTTGGAGCTACGAAACTTTTACTACGAATTTATTACTCCGAAAAGGCCACTAACTAGTTTGATTAAACTGTACTAAACCTGACGGTAAAAGTCTGAACCAAAGCTACAGAGAGATTCTACACGACTCACTGAACGCGTACATATTTTATTTGCAATTTTTGGCCAAGCGGTTTAATTTCTACGCAATTTACAAGATTCTACCGAAATCTGTCAACTAATAGGATTAACGAGATTGACCCAGTCAACTGTGTCTGATGACTGGGCGCTGACTGGACGTCTGACCAGTCAACGTCTGGGGCGTCTGACTAGTCAACGTCTGGAGTGCTGACCAGTCAACGAACGATCTAAGCCGCTGATCTGAGATCTGACGGTGGCTGCTGTCTTACCGGAATCGGGCTGCGAAACGAACTTCGGCGAGCTCCGGACGGCGGCGATGGTCGGTTCCGACGTCGTGGTTCTACCTGCACGTACACACACGGTCAACTACGGCTCCCGAAACAATAAACGCGTGCGCGTACGCGGCGATCTGCAGGGCGCAGTTGGCGGCGGCGGATGGAGACGCGAAGCACGGGAACGGAAAGAGGGCGGCGAGACGAACCCGACAACAGACGAGGCGATGGCCGGCGACGGAGGGGTGGCCGGTGGCGGCGAGGCGAAACGGCGGCGGCGGCGGCGCGTGCGTGCGCCAGGGAGCGCGCTTGCGCGGGTATGGGAGGAGGCGGGGTCGGGCACGACTTCCGAGGCGGTAGGGCCCCTTTTATTTGATCCCTCACGTGAGAAAAGAAAAGAAAAAAAAAACTGAAACAGAAACGGTTCGCGGTTGGACTACAACTCGGAAATCGGTCCGAATTTTCGGACCGTTTTCCGGCGGTTTACTAAAACGTCCGAGTCTTTTGCATACGAACTCCGATTGGAGCGATTTTCGCGCCTACGGGTTCGTATCGTCGAGGGGAACAACCTTCAGTCGAAGTTTGTGCGAAAACTCGAATCTACAGGGGTGGTTGTCGCAAGTCTCTTGGTTTACTAAAACGTCCGAGTCTTTTGCATACGAACTCCGATTGGAGCGATTTTCGCGCCTACGGGTTCGTATCGTCGAGGGGAACAACCTTCAGTCGAAGTTTGTGCGAAAACTCGAATCTACAGGGGTGGTTGTCGCAAGTCCCTCTAAAGCTCCCCGCAGGAAACTCGGGTCGAAACAAAAATAGGTTTTCGCAAATAGCGTTTCGTCGATCCTCTCTACTCGACGGTAATGCATGGTAAGATATGATGCGATGCAATGAATGATATGCAAGACCAAATCGAAAATTTGGGATGTGACAAGACTAACCCCCTTAAGATGAATCTCGTCCTCGAGATTCGGCGCGGCTAGCAAATAGGTGTGGGTAGTCCTCTCGGATGTCATCTTCACGCTCCCAAGTGGCTTCCTCTTCAGTGTGGTGGCTCCACTGTACTTTGCAAAACTTGATTGTCTTGGTACGGGTAGTCCTTTCTGCTGTCTCTAGAATCTTGACCGGTTTCTCCTCATAGGTCAAATCATTCTCAAGCTGAACCTCCTCTAGCGGTACAGTATCTCTCAATGGTGTATCCACCATCTCCGGATGGCACTTCTTCAGCTGGGACACGTGGAACACATTGTGAACAGCAGACAGAGCCTCTGGCAACTCCAACTGATAAGCAACCTCTCCTTTGCGTGCTAAGACTCGATATGGTCCAATAAATCGAGGTGCCAGCTTACCCTTAATACCAAATCTCTTAATTCCACGAAGCGGCGATACTCTGAGGTATGCTCTATCACCTATCTCATACACCACCTCCTTGCGCTTGGCGTCAGCGTAGCTCTTCTGTCTTGATTGTGCTACCTTCAGTCTGTCTCTAATCAAGGCGACCTTCTCCTCAGCGTCCTTGATCAAATCAGGTCCAAACAACTGACGTTCTCCTACTCCATCACATAGCAATGGTGTTCGGCACCGTTTCCCATACAGTACGTCGAACGGTGACGTCTTGATGCTGGTTTGATAGCTGTTGTTGTAGGAAAACTCGGCATACGGCAAATTCTCATCCCAACTAGAACCATGAGCCAAGGCGCAAGCTCTTAGCATGTCCTCCAAAATCTGATTCACCATCTCAGTCTGTCCATCAGTCTGTGGGTGAAACGCTGTGCTAAACTCCAATCTAGTACCAAGTGACTCGTGCAGCTGGCGCCAGAAGTGTGAGGTAAATTGGGTGCCTCTATCAGATACAATACTCTTGGGAACTCCATGTAGGCACACAATTTTGTCCATGTAGATCTTAGCCAACTTTGCACTCGTATAGGTCGTCTTCACCAGTATAAAGTGGGCTACCTTGGTCAAATGGTCGACCACTACCCAAATAGAGTCATATCCTGACTTGGTCCTGGGCAATCCTGTGATAAAGTCCATTCCCACTCTATCCCACTTCCATTCCGGCACGGGCAACGGCTGTAGCAATCCTGCTGGCTTCTGGTGTTCCGCCTTTACTCGGCTGCATACATCACATAGGGCGATATGCTCTGCGATGTCTCCTTTCATGTTGTTCCACCAGAATCTGTCCTTTAGGTCCATATACATCTTCGTATTGCCCGGATGTATGGAATATGGCGAGTCATGAGCTTCCTGCAGAATCAACTTCCTTATCTCGGAATCGTTGGGAACGCACAAACGATCTCCGTACCACAAGGTTCCCTGCTCATCCTCGCGGAATTCCCTTGCTCGACCTTCCTTCATCTTCTCCTTAACTTCATCTATCTCTTTGTCTCCTATCTGAGCCTTCCTGATTCTGTCTTGTAGCGTTGGTTGGACTTCCATTGCTGCTAAGTATCCTTCAGATACTACCTCCAGTCTAAGGTCCTTGAATTGCTTGCACAAATCCTCAGGCATTTCACCAATAGTCAACCCATTGGCATAAACCTTCCGGCTCAGAGCATCTGCTACTACATTGGCCTTTCCTGGGTGGTATTGTAGATTCATATCGTAGTCCTTGATAAGTTCCAACCATCTCCTTTGTCTCATGTTCAGTTCCTTCTGTGTAAATATGTACTTCAGGCTCTTGTGGTCGGTGTACACATCACAGTGTTTTCCCATTAAGTAATGCCTCCATACCTTGAGCGCATGAACCACTGACGCTAACTCCAAGTCGTGTGTGGGGTAATTCCGCTCATGGTGCTTGAGTTGTCGCGAGGCATATGACACTACTCTCCCATCTTGCATCAGCACACTCCCAAGTCCCTGTCGAGAAGCATCACAGTACACTTGGAAATCCTTCTGAAGATCTGGTAAACACAGAACAGGTGCGGTCACTAGTCGACGCTTCAGTTCCTAAAAGCTAGCTTCACACACATCCGTCCATTCAAACTTCCTCTCCTTCTTCAGAAGCTCAGTCATCGGTTTAGCAATCTTGGAAAAGTTTTCAATGAACCTCCTGTAATATCCAGCAAGTCCCAAAAAGCTTCGAATCTCTCCAGCATTCTTGGGCGCTTCCCACTCTGTCACTGCAGTCACTTTGCTTGGATCAACAGCGACTCCTTCTCCTGACACTACGTGTCCAAGGAACCCAACGGTGTTAAGCCAGAATTCACACTTGCTGAATTTGGCATACAACTTGTGTTCTCTCAGCTTCTCCATAATCAGTCGCAGATGTTTCTCATGCTCGGCATCATCCTTGGAATATATCAGTATGTCATCAATAAATACCACCACGAACTTGTCCAAATACTCCATGAATACTTTGTTCATCATGGTCATGAAGTATGCCGGGGCATTCGTTAGTCCAAAAGACATAACTGTATACTCATATAAACCATACCTAGTGGTGAAGGCGGGTTTTGGTACATCCTCCTTCCGGATCTTCAATTGAAAGTAGCCAGATCGCAGATCGATCTTGCTGAACACCTTTGCACCTTCCAGTTGATCAAATAAATCATTTATGTTCGGCAGAGGGTACTTGTTCTTGATGGTTACTTCATTCAGCGAACGATAGTCCACCACTAATCTTTTGGTGCTGTCTTTCTTCTCCACAAACAACACAGGTGCTCCCCATGACGACGCACTAGGCTGAATGAATCCCTTTTCCAGCTGCTCCTTCAACTGTTTCTTCAATTCTTTCAGCTCATCGACATCCATCTTATATGGTTTCTTTGCTATAGGTCCTGTTCCCAGCATCAGGTCGATAAGAAACTCTACTTCCCTGTCAGGTGGCATTCCTGGCAGCTCTTCCGGAAACACGTCGGGGTAATCCCTAATCACTTGCACAGTATCCATGCTAACCCCCTTAAGAGAATTCAGCTTACACCTTCCTGGTCGTGCAGCCGACTTGAATCTAATCCTCTTACCATCCGGGGTTTTAAGTGAAACAGCTCGCTGTGCACAATCTATGTGTCCCCCATGCATAGACATCCAATCCATACCCAGAATGACATCTAATCCTTGTGAATCCAGCACTACTAGATGTGCAATGAAGTTGTGTGTTCCAATCCTCACAGTCAAGTCGCGGCATCCCGCACTAGCTATCATATCTCCTCCAGGTGAAATCACTCTAATAGACCTTTTCATAGACTCAGTAGGTAACTTATACTTATCCACAAATGCCCTTGATATGAATGAATGCGATGCACCAGTATCAAAAAGTATAAGTGCAGGGTAAGTGTTGATTGGGAACTTACCAATCACAAGGTCAGGCTCATCTGGAATCTCCTCCACATTCATGTGGTTCACTGTGGCCTTCTCGCCATTGGTTGGCTTGAGTCCTTTCCTCTCCGGACAGTTGTCAGCATAGGTAAGTTTAGAAAGAATCAACTACGGTAATAGGATTCTACCCATGCATATGAGCAATCAACAACAAACAATAGCAGACAATCACAAGCAAGCAACACATCAACAAACAAGCGATCCAGCAACATCCCAGGTGTTATCCTAGCAGTACATAACTACTGAAATAGTTTTGCAAGAGTTGGCAATGGTTAACTAAACAATAGATCAACTAATCAACCAAAACAGCAATTCTGCCAGAACCGTCCAGCAGCAATCACGAATTTTTCCGCCTGACTTAAACTCGTCAGAAAATTAAGCCAATTTTTGTGCATATGGCACAGAGAGTTTCGCATCAGCCCAATTTTTTTCAGATTTTTCTAAGTTACCAGAAAAATATGAAAAATCGCACAGTACTGCTGTGTCAGCAGAAAAACTGCAGCGAAAAACACACAGATAGTAACCAAATTGCCATAACTCTTTCATTAAAATTCGCACAAATAAATCCTGGGATATTGGAGTACACAAATAAGCAACTAAACACTTTTAATCTAACACGAACTAAGCTTCACAACGATCGAGACTAATCCTAACGAATTTGCCTACCGTGGTCTAATTGGTGGACTTCTATCTATTTCTTGAAGAGATTGAGGTAGGTCCTTGCGCTCATGCGTTGGCGCTTCTGTCCACGGTTCAACCATGGTGGCGGAATGTACACCTCTCCTGAGTCATCACTTGAAATTTCAAACTCCACCTCTTCTAAATCCTTCTCTTCTTCACTTTCAGCTGCAACAGCAACAGCTTCATCTCCTCCATCATTATCGTCTCCATCATCATTATCCTCGTCCTCATCATCATCATCGTTCCCACTGTCATCATCATCACCATTGTTGCCATCGTCTCCATTGTCATCATCAGAGGGTGGATTCAGCTGTGCTTGGAGAGCGGCAATCTGGGCTGTGATAGCTTCAATAGTTTGATCCCTTTCCTGGACGGTCCCTTGCAACTGTTGTATGTTCTGGGTGTTCTCCTGCACAGTACCATGAAGATGTGCTATGGTTGCATCTCTGGCTATCAGGGCATTCTCCAGAACTCCCACAGCTTCATGCAAAGTGTCGATCTCCTGTCCTTGGACCACCATACCATTGCTAGTAAAATCTGCAATCTCCTTTAGCATCCTCACCTTCTCTGCTAGAGCTCCATTCTCCTTCTCCATGTCCTCTATGTGCCTCCGACGGGGCGGCATGTTGTTCCTGTCGCCTGGGGTAATCACAATGTTCCCATCTTCATCACGCCTTCCATAGTCACGGTAGGGTGAATCTGCTGGCAGTAGGTGTCGGACATAGTGGCACTGGCGAGACAGGGCTTCATGTATGGCCAAGTTGATTCCAAGTCCCCAGTTGCAATATGTCTTGGTGTAGATCAAGTGCGCGGGGTTTGGCAAGGCGGCATCTCTGAATATGAAGGTAGTGATCTCCCATGCATCCTCTCCATATCCATAGGTGTACAGCCTTCTTCCCTTGAACATGGGCAGTGGCAATCCCAGTGACTGAGAGAGCTGAGCTAACTACCTTGCAAAGGGCCTTGGTGACTCCATGGTGACATACTCAGTCCTAACGTCTCCCATCTATCAAGTAAAAGAGGAAAGTGTGAGAATAGCATATGATAAGAATTTACGAGAGTGAAAGGCATAAGATGAAAGACAGAGTTAATATAGGCTTAATAATTATATGGCTTCCTAATCCAATCCTAGGTCACGATCCTACAGTCGACACACGGGCTCTGATACCATCCTGTGACACCCCGGTTCTGATAAGACCGTGGCCTCTATGTGACATGCCAATCCCTGGATCGGTTCATTGGCCCACAATAGAGTAAGATAGATAATCATAGCAAATAACCGTGTATCATGATCTACAAAGATCCAGAGTACCATTATTACAATATAAAAGCTTAGCATAAGCTAGCTCAAATTGTTCAGGTAGCAACAAAAGCGAGTAAATCCTCCAATCTTCAATTTGCCCACAAGTGAACAAGTGCCGAGTGGAGTACCGTGGCCTATAACGATCAATCAGAATCGGAATAACCTGCAGCATAAAACGCAACAGCCCCGAAGGGTCAATACATGGAATGTATGGCAAGTAGAGCTAGTAATGGAGACAATAGTACTAACATCTACATGCATATTTGGCAAGTGGAGATGTGTCTGGCTTGCATTTGCAAATAACTTTGTCCTGCTTTCATAAACAGTTTTGAATTTTCTTTGAAAAGATCCCAATTAAGTTAACCCAACAATATTAAAACAATTATGAAATTAGAATGAGCGAGAAACATGTCATGGAATCAATATCTAGCAACTCAGTTGTCCATAACCGGGGACACGGCTAATCGATTAGATTATACACTCTGCAGAGGCTAGTACACTTTACCCATGTGACTTGGCCAGCCCAGCTCGTACCATCACTCTCATTTTGGGTGACGATAGGGAGAAGGCCAAGAAGAGACTGTTCGGGAAGTAGCTCCTCAATCCCGACGCGCACCGGTCCAACCTACCAAAATTCTACATCTCTGGATACGCGGGTTCGAGTTACCACAACCTACTAAGTCCAACCAACCGCCCATTTCATTATTGGCACATGGTTGTACACGTAAGCTACACAATAAAGAAGCCAATCATTCTCTCATGATACCTGGGTGCCTTTCCGCAATGAAACCACCAAAAATTATCAATACCATCACACCCAGGGGATTCATTGATTAAGTTGTTTTAGTTTTCACAAACCAATACTTTGAGAAAACAAGTATCAATGATGTAACCCAGCCCTCGTTCAACATAGCATGGCTAAGCACATCTACAACGATGGTTCATCTACAAGGAAAGCCCTACCACATAATAGGACATAGCATAGCGATAGTATCATCCTACACATGCATCTACAAAATACACGACAATGCATTGAAAATAGTAGGACGATATCATGAACAAAGTAGCATCTACTTGCCTTGGTTGTAGCGGTCGGAGGAACAATCCACACACGAGCAAGGGTTGCACTCCACACAATCTACACGACACAATTGTATTCATAAACAAACAATTCACAAACATATGCAACAAAGATGATGCATGAATGCAAGAACGGCAAGTGAATTGGTGCTACAGATGCACCACATAATACTAATTCATATTACTACCGAATACATGCATGGAAAATAGATTTGGCGCAAGGGAAATTATTAACCAAAAGTAGTGATCACTACTAGAGCTAGAACTTAAATAATTCACTACCGATAGTATACTGTTCATAAAATCTTGGAAATAATCTACCGCATAGGCATCGCTGATAAGAAACAGTACCAATTGGAATTACTCAAAAAGGAGTTATAAAACATTCCGAGTAATTAAAACACTGCAGAATGCCATTAGACAAATACTGCAGAAGTTTTTACTGTAAGCCTATCTTTTTATTTCACTATGAGATTCCCCTCGTTCATACGAGTTCAGGGACATATCACACGCGATTTTTGGAGCTACGAAACTTTTACTACGAATTTATTACTCCGAAAAGGCCACTAACTAGTTTGATTAAACTGTACTAAACCTGACGGTAAAAGTCTGAACCAAAGCTACAGAGAGATTCTACACGACTCACTGAACGCGTACATATTTTATTTGCAATTTTTGGCCAAGCGGTTTAATTTCTACGCAATTTACAAGATTCTACCGAAATCTGTCAACTAATAGGATTAACGAGATTGACCCAGTCAACTGTGTCTGATGACTGGGCGCTGACTGGACGTCTGACCAGTCAACGTCTGGGGCGTCTGACTAGTCAACGTCTGGAGTGCTGACCAGTCAACGAACGATCTAAGCCGCTGATCTGAGATCTGACGGTGGCTGCTGTCTTACCGGAATCGGGCTGCGAAACGAACTTCGGCGAGCTCCGGACGGCGGCGATGGTCGGTTCCGACGTCGTGGTTCTACCTGCACGTACACACACGGTCAACTACGGCTCCCGAAACAATAAACGCGTGCGCGTACGCGGCGATCTGCAGGGCGCAGTTGGCGGCGGCGGATGGAGACGCGAAGCACGGGAACGGAAAGAGGGCGGCGAGACGAACCCGACAACAGACGAGGCGATGGCCGGCGACGGAGGGGTGGCCGGTGGCGGCGAGGCGAAACGGCGGCGGCGGCGGCGCGTGCGTGCGCCAGGGAGCGCGCTTGCGCGGGTATGGGAGGAGGCGGGGTCGGGCACGACTTCCGAGGCGGTAGGGCCCCTTTTATTTGATCCCTCACGAGAGAAAAGAAAAGAAAAAAAAAACTGAAACAGAAACGGTTCGCGGTTGGACTACAACTCGGAAATCGGTCCGAATTTTCGGACCGTTTTCCGGCGGTTTACTAAAACGTCCGAGTCTTTTGCATACGAACTCCGATTGGAGCGATTTTCGCGCCTACGGGTTCGTATCGTCGAGGGGAACAACCTTCAGTCGAAGTTTGTGCGAAAACTCGAATCTACAGGGGTGGTTGTCGCAAGTCTCTTGGTTTACTAAAACGTCCGAGTCTTTTGCATACGAACTCCGATTGGAGCGATTTTCGCGCCTACGGGTTCGTATCGTCGAGGGGAACAACCTTCAGTCGAAGTTTGTGCGAAAACTCGAATCTACAGGGGTGGTTGTCGCAAGTCCCTCTAAAGCTCCCCGCAGGAAACTCGGGTCGAAACAAAAATAGGTTTTCGCAAATAGCGTTTCGTCGATCCTCTCTACTCGACGGTAATGCATGGTAAGATATGATGCGATGCAATGAATGATATGCAAGACCAAATCGAAAATTTGGGATGTGACACAAACACTACCACCCACTGTCCATATGGCTAAGTTCTTGCAACCTATATGATCATGGCAGAGCCCATATTGCCAAGTGGTTGCACTTGAAGCTTCTCAACATTTGACATCTCAAATCTCTTTGTTCCTGGATGGCCATCCACAAGTGAGATACACAAGGTCAACCATAAACATGGGCCTTGTGAACCACTCAACCATTCTCACCAAGCAAGCCCATTCCACCCAGGTGATTCATTAACTTAGTTGTTTTATTAAACAAAAACATAAGTCCTCAGACTTAGAGATTTTTCCATAGTGTGAATATATTTCCACCCATGTTTTCTATTAGCTAGGCTAAGCTTGGTAGTAATAGGAATCTTAACTTAGGAAATTCCTACTAAGGATTCATCTACTAGGTTTTCTTATAGCAAGGTCTATACTTAGCAAAATCCATGCAAGTTTTACTTAGCAAAATCACTAATGCATAGAGAAAGTAATGGGACAAAAGTATGAAGCATCACTTGCCTTTTTGGTAGGGAATGGTGGTTCACTCCTTGATCTTTCTAGTCTCACACTTCACTACAAATCAATCAAGCAAACACAAATTCAATTCACATTCCAAACCAAAGTCAAACAAACAATTCTTCACACACACAAAGTAATGGAATCTAAGTCATGCATGGGAGCATGCACAAGATAGTTTTATTTTGCAAAGGGGGTCTCTATGGGGTTTCTAAACTTTGTAAGTTCCAAATTGGTCATTTACCAAAGTGGCAAAGTCATTAGCAAGAGGTTTTGTCCAAAAACTATTTTAAATCCATTTATCATTTCATGTGGTGAAAAATGTTTTTATTAAGGCAAAACTCTTAATTTGTTCACCAAATGAGTTTCTAATTTGAAAAACTTGGTGTTTTAGGTCAGTAGGTTTGGTCCAAAACATTTCCTTAAACATTTTTATAACAAAAACCTTTCTTTTATTTGGCTAGAAAATGACTAAGTCAAGTAATCAAACCTAAATCTTACAGAAATCATTTCTAACACCAAGGGTTGGTTCCTAGGGTCAGTAAGGTCACAGCAAACCAATTTGCAAAGGATTTATCCTTAAATTCAATTTTAAACAATTTTTATACTCTAATCAAGCATACAAATGAATCTGCAAAAATGGGCAAACAAACAGATACTATTTGCTAAACTAATTCCACAGTTGGCTAGGGCTTGTTCTCCTGAATCCATTGATATAAAATTTGCCAAATTTGGACGTGTGGTTTGAAAGTTATAGGGTTTTCAAATTGCTACTTAAATCTGTTTTTCAAATTCTGTTTTAAAACAGATCCTGCCATGCGTCGTTATTCTACTGGATGATACCGGTTCGGCCGGATCGGGCGACGCTGGCCGTTGGATCTAATTATCATCGCGCGGCTGATCGACGCATACCTCTTCGCTCCCTTTCTTTCCTAACCGCTGGATCAAGATCGAATGGTTGCAGCAGGCTCGACCTAAAGTGGGCGGCGCTGCGGTGGCTAGCGGCGGCGGAGCGGTCGGTAGACGACGGAGGCGACGCTATAGGAGGTGGGGGAGAAGGAGGGGTTGCTCACCGTGATCGTCGTGGCACGGGGATGCTCAACCTGCCACTGGTTGATGAAGGGGCGCACGGGATTTGGCGGAATTCCTCACCGGAGTTAGGGCCGGCGCCAGGAGTTTCTGTTTGTCGACGGGGACGGGGCTGTAGTCCACCAGAAAGCGAGAGAGTGGTAGGGTTAGATGCGGGCGAGTGTACTGATCACAGGCGTATCATTGGAAGGACAAGGGGTGGCCAATTACTACCTGGAAGCTTCGTCGGAGAAAGAGGCAGACGGCGGCGCTGCAGGTCGTCATCAAAGTCGAGGTTACAGGGCACCCGCGGTTGAATGATTTGCACGGTAAGATGCGCCTGAGAGTGGAGATGCTGCTGGGGTGCTTAGAGATGCAAGGGGCGGTGGGGTTTCGTCGGAATCATCACCGGAACATCGTCGGAGCGGCGGCGGTACAGAGAGAATTGGAGGCAGCCTAGGGGCAGAGTGGAGGAGTGGTCTGGGGGAAAACGGAGGAGAGAGCGACACGATTAAATGGGCGTTGTCTCGGCGAGGTTTAATGCACGGATTAACGCGGATTGATGGAGCTCTCAACGGGCAGAAACTGCCGCGCGGTGAGGGGAGAAGGGGTCACGCGGGGAAGAAGATGACTAGAGAAGTGGGGCCGTTGCGTCAGTGGGAAAAGGGAAGAGGGGAGGTCCACATGTCAGTTGCTTCGTGGGTTTGTTTTGCTGTGAAAAACGGTTCACTTCGCTGAGAGAGGGAGGTGGGCTCGGTTGGGCTGAGTTGGGCTGGGGTAGTTGGGCTGCTGTTGTTTCTTTTTTTTTGTACAGAAACATTTTCCTTTTCTATTTCTATTTGCTGATTTGATTTTCAATCAACATTTCAAACATTCAAACCATTCAAATAATTCAAACTATTGTAATGAGTTTTTGGGTTCTGTTTAGTAGTATAAACCAACTTCCAAAATAAAATAATATTTTAGATCTTTTTAGGTTCCATTTATTAATTAAATAAAATGGACCATGGTTTATTAGTAAAATAGGGTTTGGTTTATTTAATAAAATCTCCATTTTAAACCATATATTTTCAAACCAAATCAGTAGGTTTTATTTAGGAAGTGGGTTTAAAACTTCAGTGGGTTTTATTTGAGAATATAAAATACTTAGAAACTTAAAAATAATGTAATAAGTTTTGATGTTTTAATTAAAATGGTAAAACTTTTTATTTAAATAAAATTTGATATTAAATCCTTATTAATTTTATTTTAAATAAAACTTTGTTATTTTTATTTAAAACTAAATGTTTTTAATTCCAAAGTTTGGTCAAGGTTTTAATTTGGCTTTATAAAATAATCTTTATTTATAAATCCACCTTTTATTTTGAAAACTAAATCTTTTATTAAAGATTCCAAAATAGTATCTCCAAAATATTTTATTTTTCTTTATTTAGAATATTTATCTTTTTAAATCCCTTTAGGATTTTATTTGATTCAAATGGGGTTGAAGTTCCATATAAATTCAAAAAGTTTCTTCTGGCCTTGAAAATCAAACAAGGTTTCACTTTGTTCATTTATTTTCACATTACAAGATTTGGAAAATCTTGGGATGTGAAGGGCCTTGTTCAACCACAAGTTTTTAACTTAGAAATTTGGATGAGGAGATTATTGATAGCTTCCATGCCTTGATGCTCAAATTGTCGTTTACCAGGGACATGGCTAAGTACTTAGATTTTTTACTCTACAGAGGTGGTGGACTTTTCCCACAAGACTTGGTTTCACCAAGACAAGACCTTTCAGAAGCCTTCCCTTAGATCAGAATGGACGCGCTCCAACCTATCAATCCCCTACCACAAACTATCCATTTGGCTAAGTTATTGCAACCTATATGATCCAGGCAGAGCCCATAATGCCAAGTGGCTGCACTTGAAGCTTCTCAACATTTGACATCTCAAATCTCTTTGTTCCTGGGTGGCCATCCACAAGTGAGATACACAAGGTAAACCATATAAATGGGCCTTGTGAACCACTCAACACAAACCATTCCTTCCATTCCACCCAGGTGATTCATTCACTTAGTTGTTTTATTAAACAAAACACAAGTCCTTGACTTAGAAATATTCCATAGCATGAATATAATCCACCCTTGTTTTCTACTAGCTAAGCTAAGCATGATAGTAGTAGGAATATTAACTTAGAAAATTTCTACTAAGGTTTCATCTACTAGGATTTCCCATGGCATAGTTTACACTTAGCAAAATTCCATGCAAGTCCTACTTTAGAAATATCACAAATGCATAGTGAAAATAATGGGACAAAAGTATGAA
Source organism: Avena atlantica (assembly GCA_910589765.1). Taxonomy (NCBI): domain Eukaryota; kingdom Viridiplantae; phylum Streptophyta; class Magnoliopsida; order Poales; family Poaceae; genus Avena; species Avena atlantica. The sequence continues at coordinate 8,112 of CAJUWN010001349.1, read as the reverse complement.
GCATCACTTGCCTTTTTGGTAGAGAATATAAGTTCACTCCTTGATCTTGCAATATTCACACTCTTCAAATCACTACAATTCAATCAAGCAAGGCACAATTTCAATCTACCATTCAAGAAAAACATCACATAAAATAATAGAAACAAAGCAATGCATGCAAGCATGCAAAAGATTGTTTTATTTGGAAAAGTGGTTTCTAATGGGTTATAAACATGTTAGAACACCTATTGGCCATTTTATAAAGTGGCAAAACCATTTGCAAAAGATTTTACCTATAAACCAATTTTAAACCAAAGCATTATTTTATGTGGTTGAAAATGCTTTTAGCAAAGCAATAATCTTTATAGGGTTCACCAAATACATTTTTAAATCATAAAACTTTGCGTTTAGGGTTAGAGAGTTTAAAACCAAAACATTTCCCAAAGGTTTTCTCCAAAAAGCATTTTTAACAAATAAACATTATTTTTATTTGACTAGAAATGTTTTAAATCAAAGATTTATTCCTTTGCTTCACCAAATATATTTTCGACACCACAAATTGATTTCTATGGTCAGTAGGTTAAAAAACCATTTTCAAAAGATTTTATCCCCAAAATAGTTTTAGAAAGAATTTTATACTTAAAATATGCCTACACATGTTTATGCAAAAATAATCAATTTAACAAAATCAATTTACTAAACAAAGTGCATGGTTGGGTAGGATTTGTCTTGCTGATTCCATGGATATAAAATTTGCAAAAATTGGACGTGTGGTTTCAAATTTATGAAATTTTCAAAATTGAAGATCTAATAGAACATAATTTCTGTTTTAAATCAACTCTGGCCACGTGGCTACTTCTTATTCGCCGGTAACGGTTCGATTGGATCGACAGAGGGCAGCCGTTAGATATAAAGTGGATCATGTGGCTCAGGTCACTACTTACCCCTTCGGTTAAGGTTCTATTGTGTCCGCTGGATCTACATCGAACGACTGCTAACGTCTTGCCAAGAACTGGCGGCGCGACGACGATGGTGCGCAGCGGCGGTGCTCTGCTGGCGGTGCTGCGGCGACTACAGGAAGCGAGGGAGAGGGAGGATGTGCTCATGGGTTTCAGGGGATCATGGCGATGCTCAAAACGGTGGTAGCTCGTCGAGGGGCGCACGGGGGCGATGGTAATTCCTCGCTGAAGTTCTCGGCGCCGTCGGACACGCACGGGTTCCGTTGGTGGCGTCGTTACTGAGCACGAGAGAGCAAGCAAACAACATCGTTAGATGCACAGAAGAGTGAGGAGTGTCGGAGCATCAAAGAGAGAGGGCGGCGCGGTCGGATGTTACCAGAAGAGCTCGTCGGAGTTGGAGCAGACGGTGGCGGAGCTCAGTTGAAGTAGTTGCCGACGATGGGGGAAACGCGCGATCGAGCTGAGGCCACTGGGATATGCGCAGAGGTCTGGGGAACATGCTTGTGTGCTCCAGGGGCAGAGGAGTAGCTGGGCAGCGGTGGTCTAAGCAGAAATCAGGGCAGCCTGGGGCTCTCGAGGTGTGGAGTCTGGGGGGAAATGGAGAGGGGAGGGAGGTGTTTAACAGGGCGTGGTCATGGGGAAGATTTACTGAGCCATTACTCGTGAAATCAACGCAGGAAACGTTCGGGACGAACTGGTCGTGGGGAGGACGATGACTACGTGGCAGTGGGGCCGCTTGGCAGCGAGAGAGAGAAAGAGGAGGTGGGGTCCAGCGGTCAGTGTCTTTGCGGGTTCTGCCTGCGGTGAGAAAAACGTTTCGGGGGAGAGAGGAAGAGGTGGGCTACTGGGCCTAGACTGGGCTTTGTCGAGCTGGGCTAGTTAGTTTCATTTTTTTTGTACTTATTGTTTTCTTTTTTCCATTTGATTTTCTGTTTAGATTTTGTTTAAACAATTCAAACATTCATTTGAATTCAAAGTTCACTCAAACTTTGTGTGCAATCAAATATTGATTAATAATGCATTTTAAAGTCAAAATTAGAATATTTCTTTTATTCTTTTTAGGGTCTTTTATTTATTTAAAACAAAGCCCTTGCTTTAAATTCAATTAATATCAAATATATTTTTAGTCCTTATTTGATTTCAATTTTCACAAAACCCTTTTCAATAAGTTTTATTCATTCATTAGGGTGTCAAATACTTCACTTTTGAACAATTTGGAATATTTAATATGATTTATTAATCATTTAAAATTGGGTATTTGTCTTTATTCCAATGAAATTAAATATGGTTTTAAATCCATAATTTTTATTTAGAAGATTTCTTTGATCTCATTTGATTTAATCAAATAACTTTTATTCCACTTGGGTAAATTCCAAATTCTATTTTCCCATGATATATTTAATTATTTCTAATAGGGATTTTATCTTTATTCAAATAGGATTTAGTTAATGCCCCTTTAATTAATTTGAAAACTCTTTATCCATTATTTTATTTGGATTTGGATTATAATCATTCCATTTGCTTATGGATTAGGTCAAGATTTGATTTGGCCTTTACATATTCCTCATTTAATATTTCTATCTTTATCTTATAAACCCATATCTTTTTATTTAAAGATCCAAACTTGGTGATTCCAATTTGTAAACTCTTATTTAATATTTTTTATCCTTTTAAATCTTCTTAGGATTAAGTGCTCACCATTTGGTATGGATTTTAGATAAGTGCTTTATTGGCTTTGGAAATTACTTTTCCTTATCTTATTAAATTCATAAGATTTTATCCATGGCTCCAAATTAAGTGAAACCAATTTATATGGTCTTATAATATTTCTATTTGTCATTTTTGATCATTTGTAAATGTTTGTTGACAAATTTTTATTTGGATCAAAACCATAGGCTTAGAGATAACTTGGAAATGTTTTTCTTCCATTAGGGTTTTAGAGTTTTGGTTTATTTTCCAAGTGTTTAAATTTCCAGATGCATTTATGGAGAATGCATTCCACTTGATTTGAATTTAGTTAGATTCAAACATTGACTAAAGTTTTTTCAAGATGGGATTTTAAGTTTCCATTTAGAAACAAAAGTTTCTTTTCACCCTAAATTTGAACATTTATTTATTTTGTTTATTTATTTTTTCACATTACAAGATTTGGAAAATCTTGGGATGTGACAGGCTACCACCCTTAAAATAAATCTCGTCCCAAGATTTGGGAAGGCTAGGGTTACAAGTTGGCTCAAAGCAACTAGGGTACTACTACCCTTAAAAAATTTCCCACTAGATTACTTCTTGGCTTGCTTGGGGTCTTGATGAAACTTCTCTAGGCAAACATCTGCATAGTGTCCTTTGTTTCCACACTTGAAACATGTGACAAGGCTGAGATCCTTCATAGGCTTTATTTTGTGCTTCATCTTTCTTGGGCAAATGCTTGCATAATGTCCTTGGTTACCACAATTGTAACATGTGATAAGATTGAGTTCTTCACGTATTTTCTGTGGACAAGTTGATACATAATGGCCTAGATCTTTGCAGTTTTTGCACCACACTTGGTTAATCTCCTTATATTTTTGTTTCTTCTCAGGACATTCATTGGCATAGTGTCACATCTCTTTGCAATGACAACATTGCACTTGGCTTTTGTCCTTCTTCTTCTTGGGCTTCTCCAAAGCTAAGAGTGCTTCTAGTTCATGCTCTTCATATCTTATCTCAAAGGTGGGAAAGTTTCCTGGTCTTCTTGACCTTTTCCTTGGGTAATACATATGTCTCCTCTTTGGTCCATCAAATTGAGTCATATTGCATGGAGGTGCAAGCTGAGATTTTCCTTTGTCTTCATCCTTCTTCGTAGACTTTGTTCTCTCATGGAAGTCTGCAATCTGTTGTTGTACTCCACCTTGTTTCCTTTGTTGAACTATGGAATAGATGGGGCATTGGATAGGGACATGATTATTTCCTTCACATTGGAAACAAGTAGCTTGAGATGTGGGGCATTGGTCAGTTGGATGTTTCTCTTCACAATTGGGGCATTGTTCATGCTCCTTGGAAGTGTGATCCTTGTCTCTACAAATATTACAAGCTTGGGTTCCTTCTAGAATATCATCATTGACATCCTTGTTGTCATCATCTCCTTGGGAAGAGTTGTCTCCCATGTTGATCATTTGAGTGGTCATCCCTTGCAACAATTGGGATTGAATTTCCAAAAACTTTTGCATGGTTGGGTCTAACTCATTGTTGTTGGCTAAAAACTGAGTTATCACTTGGTTCAACTGGGTTTGGTTTGCTAGTAGTTGTTCTCTCATGTTGACCTCTTGGTTGTTGTTGTCACCATTCTTGATGTTGGAGTTTCTTGGAGTAGTCATCTGTTGGGTTGGTGGGATTGGAATTAGAATAGGAAAGATTTCTAAGTGAATAATTCTAATCACACAAATCACAATTCACACAAGCAATGTGCAAGCAATCACAAACAACATTCGACTCAAACAACAAAGTCCAAACACATTTTTAGGCAACAAAAATATTTTTGCTACACCACGTAAGTTGGTGTGTTTGGTTTGATCTAAATATGGTGGTCCAACTATTTGGTTCACTTGAGATCTTTCCATCCTTCTTGGTTGATTCTTCTTGAACAAGATCTTTGTATCCTTGGAGAATTTCTTGAATCTTGGTCACAAAATCAAAGGTGATGATGGTTCCTTCTAAGTTGTGGTTCCTTAGTATTCAATTCTTGAGTAATATTTCTTTGTCTCACTTGTAGTCTTTAGTGATATCCAAGTTGAAGTCCTTGGTGAGAATAAAGTTGAAGTCTTTGATGATGTTTGATGTTGAAGTCATTTGAGTTGATGAAGTTATTTTCACATGGTGAAGTCTTTGACCATGGGGTAGGCTTTTCCATCAAGTTTGAAATAGAAGAGATGTGTAGAATCAAAACCAAAAATGGTTGAGGAAAGGGTTACAAGATTGTTGGAAAATAAGTTTTGGAATAAATATAACTCCTATTTTTTCTAAGGGGTTTTGTCCAATCCTAGGGTTACAATCCTACAGGCAACACAATGCTCTGATACCATCTGTAGAGGTCCCAACTTTAATAGGTAAGAGATCCCTATGATTACAATGCTAGTCCCTGGATCAATAGCTACATACCCACAGTTAAGATGTAATATCAAGAAACAAAGGTCATAATACAACTTTATAACCAGGAATAAAATAATTTATTACATCTTACATAGCTCATTTGGCTATCTCATTACAATGCAGCAGAATATAACAATAGCATGGGGTCCTTCATCTTCAAAGTGCCACAGGCAGTCATGTTGGTTGTAGACTTGTAATCCTAATCAATAAACTTCACTAACATCAAACAAACCTGCAACATAATAAGTTACAGCCACAAGGGTCAATACATTTGAATTGTATTGGCAAGTGATACTATGGTAGTATAGTGGAGTCTATCATCTATATGCATTTGTCTAAGTGGATCTTAGGCTTGCTTTGCTCAAAATAGATTTTCCTTATCTTTTGGAAAACACTAAGTTTTTTTTTGTCAAAAATCACCCAAGGCATCTGCCAATAGAAATTGGTGATCCTTCAACCCTTGTTCAACCACAAGTTTTTAACTTAGAAATTTGGATGAGGAGATTCTTGATAGCTTCCATGCCTTGATGCTCAAATTGTCCTTTACCAGGGACATGGCTAGTACTTAGATTTTTCACTCTGCAGATGTGGTGCACTTTTCCCACAAGACTTGGTTTCACCAAGACAAGATCTTTCAGAAGCCTTCCCTTATACCAGAATGGACGCGCTCCCAACCTATCATTCCCCTACCACCAACTGTCCATTTGGCTAAGTTATTGCAACCTATATGATCCAGGCAGAGCCCATAATGCCAAGTGGCTGCACTTGAAGCTTCTCAACATTTGACATCTCAAATCTCTTTGTTCCTGGGTGTCCATCCACAAGTGAGATACACAAGGTAATCCATAGAAATGGTCCTTGTGAACCACTCAACACAAACCATTCCTTCCATTCCACCCAGGTGATTCATTCACTTAGTTCTTTTATTAAACAAAACACAAGTCCTTGACTTAGAAATATTCCATAGCATGAATATAATCCACCCTTGTTTTCTACTAGCTAATCTAAGCATGATAGTAGTAGGAATCTTAACTTAGAAAATTTCTACTAAGGTTTCATCTACTAGGATTTCCCATGGCATAGTTTACACTTAGCAAAATTCCATGCAAGTCCTACTTTAGAAATATCACAAATGCATAGTGAAAATAATGGGACAAAAGTATGAAGCATCACTTGCCTTTTTGGTAGAGAATATAAGTTCACTCCTTGATCTTGCAATATTCACACTCGTCAAATCACTACAATTCAATCAAGCAAGGCACAATTTCAATCTACCATTCAAGCAAAACATCACATAAAATAATAGGAACAAAGCAATGCATGCAAGCATGCAAAAGATTGTTTTATTTGGAAAAGTGGTTTCTAATGGGTTATAAACATCTTAAAAAACCTATTGGCCATTTTATGAAAGTGGCAAAACCATTTGCAAAAGATTTTACCTATAAACCAATTTTAAACCAAAGCATTATTTTATGTGGTTGAAAATGCTTTTAGCAAAGCAATAATCTTTATAGGGTTCACCAAATACATTTTTAAATCAATAAAAGTTTGTGTTTAGGGTCAGAGAGTTTAAATCAAAACATTTCCCAAAGGTTTTCTCCAAAATGCATTTTTAACAAATAAAATATTTTTTATTTGACTAGAAATGTTTTAAATCAAAGATTTATTCCTTTGCTTCGCCAAATATATTTTTGACACCACAAATTGATTTATATGGTCAGTAGGTTCAAAAAAACCATTTTCAAAAGATTTATCGACAAAATAATTTTAGAAAGAATTTTGTACTTAAAATATGCCTACACAAGTTTCTGCAAAAACAATCCATTTAACAGAAGAAATTTAATAAACAAAGTGCATGGTTGGGTAGGATTTGTCTTGCTGATTCCATTGATAAAAATTTGCAAAAATTGGACGTGTGGTTTGAAAGTTATGCAATTTTCAAATTGAAGATCTAATAGAACATAATTCCTTTTTTAAATCAACTCTGGCCACGTGGCTACTTCTTATTCGTCGGTAACTGTTCGGGTTTGGATCGATAGAGGGCAGCCATTATATCTAAAGTGGATCGGCTCAGGGCACTACTTACCCCTTTTGTTAAGGTTCTATTGTGTCCGCTGGATCTACATCGGACGGCTGCTATCGCCTTGCCAAGAACTGGCGGCGCGACGACGGTGGTGCGCGGCGGCCGGTGCTCTGCTGGCGGTGCTGCGGCGACTAAAGGAAGCGAGGGAGAGGGAGGATGTGCTCACCGGGTTCAGGGGATCATGGCGATGCTCAACGTCGTGGTGGTAGCTCGTCGAGGGGCGCACGGGGGCGATGGTAATTCCTCGTGAAGTTCTCGGCGCCGTCAGACACGCACGGGTTTCGTTGGTGGCGTCGTTACTGAGCGTGAGGAGCAAGCGCAAAAAACGTAGTTAGATGCACAGAAGAGTGGGGAGTGTCGGAGCATCAAAGAGAGAGGGCGGCGCGGTCGGATGTTACCAGAAGAGCTCGTCGGAGTTGGAGCAGATGGTGGCGGAGCTCAGTTGAAGTAGTTGCCGACGATGGGGGAAACGCGCGATCGAGCTGAGGCCACTGGGATATGTGCAGAGGTCTGGGGAACATGCTTGCGTGTTCCAGGGGGCAGAGGAGTAGCTGGGCTCGCCGGAATTCGCCGGGAAACTCGTCGGAGGCAGGGGTGGTCTAAGCAGAAATCAGGGCAGCCTGGGGGCTCTCGAGGTGTGGAGTCTGGGGGGAATAGAGAGGGAGGGAGGTGTTTAACAGGCGTGGTCACGGGGGGACGGGAAGATTTACTGAGCCATTACTCGCGAATTTAACTCATGAAATCAAAGCAGGAAACATTCGGGACGAACTGGTCGTGGGGAGGACGATGACTACGTGGCAGTGGGGTCACTTGGCAGAGGGAGAGAGAGAAAGAGGAGGTGGGGTCCAGCGGTCAGTGTGTTTGCGAGTTCTGCCTGCGGTGAGAAAAACGTTTCGGGAGAGAGAGGAAGAGGTGGGCTACTGGGCCCTGAACTAGGCTTTGCCGAGCTGGGCTAGTTAGTTTTTT